>JACJUY010005455.1:18659-29150 GCA_014220935.1 Platorchestia sp. MABIK | reverse complement strand
TTTGATAATTTAGAACTAATATGAGCGATGTGTTCTTTGAAGGTCAGATGTTTATCTATTATGATGCCTAGAAATCTACATGAGTTGGTTTCTTCGATTTCACCTTCGCCAATTTTAATGCGTGGGAGAGATCCATTTTTCTTGTATGAGAATGTAATATATTTGGTTTTATCTATATTAAGGCTAATTTTATTAGCTTTAAGCCACAATGAAACCTTATGAAGTTCATTATTTATATTCTCCGCAATCATAGCGGGATTTTGATTAGGAAGGACAGCAGAAAGCGTACTGTCATCGGCAAAAAGTATGAATTTGAAGAATGATGAAAATTTAATAATATCATTTATAAAAATCAGAAATAGGAGGGGCCCAAGAACAGATCCTTGTGGGACTCCATGGCTAATTTTCAGTGGGTCCGATTTTGCGTCGTCAATGACAACGTATTGCTTCCGATTTGTTAGGTATGATCTGAACCAATCATGGGCAACCCCTCGAATACCATAACAGTGTAGTTTCGATAGTAAAATTTTATGGTCCACACAATCGAATGCTTTTCGTTTATATATTTGTTTGGTGTCCGCTTCTTAAGAAACATAGGATGTATATTTATTTGTTTAGTATCCGTTATGCTTTCGTCAGAGTTTGCGGTATCATGGATAACGAATTCCTCAATGTAACATTAAAAGATCGTCTTTACATGCATTGATACGTTTGACATTTTATCAGGATAGGTTTGGTTAGGTTACGATAGGAAAGGTTTGGATAGGTTAGGTTAGCATAGGTATAGGAAATGTTAACGGAATTTTTTCACGGGTCCCCCTAGCTTAACGATAACATTGTCCGTGTAATTTCCACGGGTCGAACTGCCTAATATTACCCTTGGTTTATTTGTTTGGAGTTCGCTTCTACCATTTCTCTGTCACGCTCATAAGGATGGTTATAATGACCGTATCTGTGATACGCGTTTCACCAGTGCACAAGTACTGTTGTACAAGAATATTTTTTATCACGGGTACTGTTAGGGTGGATATACTTGTTTACCATCCACATTTGGAAAATTTGTTCAATATAGGCGTTGAATCCCGTAATTTTTGACGGGCCGTGCACACTAGTGCTGTAATACTGCTGTTGTACCAGTGATTCGAACGAAATATAATTTTTTGTTACACTGGCGTCGAAGTAAGACCTCATAACATTCCATCATTATTTCAAGTGCCTTTCATCAAATGATGTCTTAGAAATGCTCCACCTCGAAATGGAAGTGACTCCACCTCCTCACCCAAGGCAGCATGTGATCGAGCCCAAAGATTGATGCTGACGCAAGGTTATATGCAAGCCGCAGTTCAGGAATTTTCGCCACATCTTGGAAAGTTTTAAATGCTTGTATGGAACTTAGTTGTAGTAAATTTAAAATGAGTTATCATTCTAATAGTTTTAGTGCGTTATTGCTTCAAAATATATACATATTTTTGTTTTTACTTTCTTTTGTTTCTCAATCAGCGGGGATCTTTTCAGAACTTTGTTACAGGTACTAATTGTTTCATGTGAATTTTTAATTTCGTTGAGATGACTTCAACTTGGTTAAGTTTACCATTACTACTGAATAATATCAACGTACGTTCTGGGCGCATAAAAGTCAAGTTAATTAATAAAAAAGAGAGAACCAGGAAAATGGTATAAAACATTTTTGATTAAAATGGATTCTCGAGGCTGTAAAAGACTCGTAAAAAATGGACGTTTCGAGAATGGACGAAAATGGACGAGAAAAAGTGTTCCACAAGTTTAGGAAGTAGTTTTTACAGTTTTTCCTCCTTCATTTTTAAACTGAATTTCATCAAAGTTTTATTATACCGTGCTTTTAATGTGTGCAGCTCTTATCGGTTTCTCCACGAGGAACTTTCCTTTTTGAAAGTATTTTTTAAGAATAATGGATTTTCTCGTGGTTTTGTCGAATCTCAAATTAGGAAGTTTTTAGATATGAAATATGCAAATGTTCAGGACTTTCAACAAGCAGCAGACTCTGTACGAACGCTCTCTCTATGTTTCCCTTACTTTGGACCTCAGTCAGAATTAATGAAAAAACAAATACTGGAGCTACTACAAAAATATTTCAGCAATGTAAAATTAAGATTTTTATTAATCAATAATCACAAAATTGAATCATTTTTTAGGTTCAAGGATAGACTTCCTACTGAGATGCAGGCATCCCTAATGTACAAATCTAGTTGTGCACTTTGTGCATCTGAGTATGTGGGCATGACTACCCGTACTCTGGGATGTAAGATTGCCGAGCATCAAGGTAGGAGTCACCAGACGGGAAACATTTTAGCAAGCCCATCCAACTCAGCCATCCGAAATCATGCTTTTGAATGCAACACAGCAGTCAAGAAAAATAGTTTCAAAGTCTTAGCCAGGGCAAAGTTGTGCTCGGAATTGCGGATTTTAGAGTCTCTGTTCAGTTTTAAAACGAAACCGGTTTTAAATAATCTTCTTAGCTCATTTCCTTTATCCCTAGTCAATAAGTAATGTCGTACATTTTTTTAAGTTGTTTTCTTTTCGTATTTTACAGATGACTTTTGGTTCGAATTTGTATTGCTGATGATGAGCGAAGGCTCGAAACGTCCATTTTTACGAGTCTTTTACAGCCTCGAGAATACATTTTAATAAAAAATGTTTTATACCATTTTCCTTGTTCTCTCTTTTTTATTGAAAATTCGAAAATACCGAAGTAACTGCTTCAATCAAGTTAATTAGTTTCACATGATTGTTATCGTCATCTTCTCCGAACACAAATGCCAAGAAAGTCACCATTACAGTCGTAATAATTTTTCTACATTATTCTAACTCACCGGTGCGATCTAACTAGAGGGAATAAATTTCTAAACAAAATTTCATCAGTGTCGTACCGGTTCAAAGGAAATTTTGATGAAAAATACTTGACGATGTACCTCAGAAAAGTAACTTTATGAGACTCCGTTGCACAAGAATCACAAAACCTCACCTGATTTACCAACTCCTTTCGCTCCCAGCAGAAGTAAGTTTACTTTCGCTGAGCAGGTGGTGCATGGACTCGTCGTCCTTCTCATCTGGTCATCTTGCCGGGCGTCTTCCGATCTGTGGGAGCCTCTGCAGCCGCCGACGAGCCCCGCAGAGGAGCGGGAGCATCGCCCCTCAGCCAGAGAGGCAGAGCTCTGGCGAGTGGAGCAGGTGCCGTCGTTGAGATGCGCGGGCTTCTGCGATCTCCGGAGGAACTCAGTTTCGTTGTCCGATAGCATGCAGTGTGAGAAGGATTTATAGTTAAAATTATCTGCAGCATCTGCGAGATATTCTTGTCCTTGATTTGAGCTAAAAATACCAGAATGTATATCTGTTGAGAATTTCTCTTCTGTATCGTTGGTCGATCTCACCGGGCATTGAGCGAAATCGAAATTTTTACAACTGGTACTGGAGCTTCCGTCATTGCCCAGATCGAACGGCATTGGGTCTGTCCTTAAAGATTTTGGCCTCGTTTTGTTCCTGTTGTGTTTAACGCACATTTCAGGGCTAGTATTTGGACTCCTTGAAATTCCTTTAATAGGTAAGCTGAGGCTGCTGAGATGTGTTAAATTTGTGTTACTGCAATTCAATTGGCGTTCAAAAATACTGTCCAACTGCCGGTAGGGGAAAGTCTTAGGAAATGCGGAGCTCGCTGAACTGCCTTCGTTCGAGCAGCTGCTGCTGTCGGTGCTCAAGCTGTAGTTGCAGCTGTCATTGTTGCTGCTGTTGGTGCTGTTCGTATTGCTGTTTGTGTCGCTTAAGTCCGTACTGTTGTTTTTGAACTTGCTGCTGTTGCTGCTCTCGCTTGGAGATAGTTTTCCATTTCTTGAGTTCTGGTAAAACAGAGAGGAGAAACAGCCTCATGAGTGATTGTTTGAGCATTTGCGATCACATTTTACCTTCAAATGAAGATTGAAGAGTTCCCGTTTAAAAGACAGTGCATTCCGAAATGATAAGGCGCACTTGTAACTTTGCTCGCGTCCTCACTGAGGAATTTCGTTGAAAAACTGACTCAAGAATTGTACAATGCGACCCGCCAAAAGCCAAGCGATAAATGAAATAATTTACTTCTGCCTGGACAAGACTGTGCTCTAGTTCATAAAATGAGGACATTAGCTATTTAGTAGAACGAATAATTAGCCTACTTCGATCTTTCAAATATATCATGCCAACCAATTTTGGCGGTATTCCAAATTTAGAGTAAAAAAACGCGCTGTTTACATGTTAAAAGATAACAAGCGAGCTAATTATATTCACACATGTTACTCAAATTATATTGAGACTGTAGTGTACTCCATGCACTGTTATAGAACCGTGATACTCAAAGTCGAAAAAACCATGAGTATTTTTCGTCAAAAAACAAAATGAAACTCGATGGACACTTTATTTTGGTTTCTGATAGGAATTTCCCAGAAGCCAAGCCGCTGCATTGATTGATGGTGGGCAAAAAACAATTGAACTCGAGGAACTACAACCTCTTGCAGTAAATGCATCACGATGAAACGAGCAAATTTAGAGTTCAGCGTCCTCGAGCAACGAGGGGCGCAATATTGACGGACTCGCGACGACCTTGCACCGCCTCCGTTCTCTCGTTTTCTCTGGAGTGAGGAGTCTCTGCCTGGCCCTCCCATGCCGGCGGACAACGAGTGGGACACGTCTGTCGTGCTTGTACGGTGCATTGTATTGTCAACTCAATTTGTTGCGCAACAAAAGTGACAAGATTTAAAAAAAATTCCGCGATCAACACGGCCCTGACCTCATTCCTTGAACAACTGAGGTGCGACGCTCGTGCCTGACGATTTTGGAGCTTTTATTTAGCTTTGAATTTCGTGCTTCATCGCTTCGTAGTTATTTTTTTTAGAGCTTGGAACGCGTTGTACTGAAATACTTAGTTTTATGTGTTTATGTCATGATATTAATTAGTTTTAGCCGAAGATTTTCGTGATATTAATACAAGCTTCTTCAGTTTACAACCAATAACAGTATAAAACAACCACGGTGATTTTTATTTGTTAACGAGGCATTCAAAGATAGAGGCATAATTTTTATCATTTCACATGTGTGCAAATTCAGAATTAACAGATTTACAGACTTTGTAAGATTTACGTCTGTGAATTCATTAAAAAAACCTTCATGCCTCCTCATTTACGATGCAGCTCGGTTTTCACGCTAATTGAATCTGTTTGCTCCGTGTATTGTGAGGGAGAGTGTAACGCTCTGTAGAGCTAAGGCAGCGAGAGACATGGGCTCCGACAATACTCTGATGTCAAGGGAGGCCGAGCGCTAAACTGCATTGTAAAAACGAAGACCTTCGTGGTCAGTGCATTAAGCGAAGGGCGCCGGGGAAATTCTCCTCTACTGTAACTACATGCAGCAGTCTGCAACGACCTGAAGCACCCTGGCAAAGTTCTCTTTGCTATCCTGATTTCTGAAGAATTTATCAAGGCACTGAGAGGTCAAGCAGTGAAACCTTGAAGGAGCGCGTTGGCCCCTCGTGCTAAACACTGCAGCGTCCTCGATCGCCATCGACCGCCTCAAAAACTTGCTCTGAATTTTACGCCCCAACTGTTGCCATAAAACTAACATGAGCGGTGCACCAGGTTTTGGCAGCATGATTGCTTTAGATCTAGCATGATTTGGAGCTGAGAGTTTTAAATAGTATTTTTCATAAGAAAAATACAATACCAACTCGAGCAGCATCGGCATCCGAAATTCCCGCAACTGCTGTTGGCGCTGCCCGCACTTGCGTGGTTATCGGTGACAGTTCTAGAAACCAAATATGAGAAACGTTATTGAACTGTGAAGCTTAGCTCAAAAGTTGGAGCCAATAAAGAAATTTTCACTCTGTACTTCCAATGCCATGATAATAATTGAACACCATCAATTCAGGAATTTGATTACCATCAAATTTGTGTTTTGGGCGGAGATTTATCACCCGCAAAATCTTGTGTTGAGATAGGAACGCAAAACTGTTTGCTACTACTCTTGGCATGCCTGTTTGAATTTCATATCACTTAATTTGTTAGACGAAGGCGAAGAAATTAAAAGCGTCAATTTCTACGACCGCAAAAAACTTAATGGAATTAAAATCATTCATGGGTTGCAACCAGTAATACATGACCACTGAAATATAGTCCTGCTGAGGCTTCAGATGGAGAGCTGAGCAATGACGTTAACAAGAAGATAGTGATTAGAGTTGGAGAAAAGAACCGTACACCAGAGCACCAGAGTGATGGCAACACTGCTTGAAGGCAAATGTGATGAATTTCAGCGCCACTGACAGAGAAACAATTAAGGAAGCAAAGAGAAACAATTAAGAATCCTTCCTGAATTATTTTAGTATCATAAAAATTATATACAGTCGAGTGATAGCCATTTATGCGCCGATGTCATAGGAAAATCATGTTCAACAGTCATAGTATTTCTTTGAGAGAAAAAAGTAAAAAAAGTTGTTCTCCCTCGTAATTGGAAAACTTTAACATACTCTACTCGAAGGTTAAAAATAATTGAAAAACCCGCAACAGTAAATTTTCCCGTTTATTTTTCCCGTGTCTTCTTATCTACCGTTCAACACATGGAAAGTGGGAAAACATTTGGTGTCAGTCAATATCATGTTTCGCAGTACATCAGGTCAGGCTGACCTAAGCCTACAGGTCAATTGAGCAGCTCTGCAATCCCATTGGGCTTTCGAACTTGAGTATCATCATCGCATCATAATGTGTATATGTACTTTTAAATGGGACATTTCTTTTGAGAACCGTTGAAAAAAATTCATTTTTGCATCTTGATTCTACCGTTGGGTAAGTTTTACCACATTGATTTTGAGTTTGAATTTAATTTTGTTCAATAAATTTTCTTAAATATGCTGGCTGATGTAAGGAGATGAAAGGGATTGGGTACACATCCAAACATTCTAGACCCGATGAAGATTTATTAACGTGCATAGTTCCTATTGATGACTTACATTGGGTTGAAAAAATTTCCTAAAAATGTACTTCATGAAATTTACATGTTTATTTTCTAACATCTAATGCATGTTATTTAATTCTGTCTTATTTGCAAAGTTGCGGAACTTTTTCCTTCAATTAGAGTTCCTTTGATACTTACCTCATGTCTCCAAATTTTTGGTATTATCCTGGGTTTATGCAAGGTCAAAAAAGGCATAAGCATGGTAGGGCTTGCAGCCAAATGCCCCTAGTTGGGAAGTTCAGTGTCGTTGTTACAGACTGAACTCGTCACATTACGCATGGTGCGCTTCTTGCTTCGGCGCTGGGGAGCTTTTCATTCCATTTTCTAGTATTTTATACCGTGTCGATTTTTTGCGTATATCCTAGGCGGTTTTAAAGCTTTCAAGGCTGTCTAATTTCAGCACTTGTCCTGAATGGGCGCCTGCATTTAAACTCTTTTTAAAAATATGGATTTTTGCGCAAGCGACGGGAGGTTTTCTGAGAGGTGAATGCTTCTGAGATACGGGTTTTTCTGAGAAATGAGGTCTCTTGAGAAACGAGGTCTTTTGAGAGATGAGGTCGTCTGAGAAATGAGGTCTTTTGAGAGATGAGGTCGTCTGAGAAAATGAGGTCTTTTGAGAGATGAGGTCGTCTGAGAAAATGAGGTCTTTTGAAAGATGAGGTCGTCTGACAAATGAGATCTTTTCAGAGATGAGGTCGTCTGAGAAATGAGATCTTTTCAGAGATGAGGTCGTCTGACAAATGAGATCTTTTCAGAGATGAGGTCTTCTGGGAGATCAGGGCGTCTCTGTGAGAAATGCAATTAACATGGTAGGAAAACGTTGGCGATTACTGCTTAAAATCGTTTCAAAAGATATTTTTTCTCCCGATTCATTTGTCCTAAAATGATTTACATATAACTCTTGGCAACTCGTAAACGTTCTCCGGCCTTGCCTGTTTATTTCATTTACACATGACGTGAATTTCATAATTATCCGCAACCACAACTTAATGCTGAGCAATTTAAAGTTCTGGAAAAAAATTGAATTTTTGAACAGCCTTTGAAGTGAAAGAAAACACAAAAAAGTCACATCGTCTTCAATTCCATCTTATTACTGTAAAATTTAATTTTACCCGTCCGATGACGAAAATCGCCTCCAGTGATCGTTGGAACAAAAATTCAACTCTTTATCATCACCCAGCTGGAAACTTAGCCCTAAAGGCTAAACAAGCTATTAGGTCATGTCTGACGACCAAACGACATTCATTCTGTGGTCAGCGTGAGAGCGCTTGAAAATCTGCTGGGAAGTTTTCTATGTTCTCATAGCTCCCCTCGCTAAAGAAGTTGAGAAAAACTTGCCCTTGTATGCAGCGAGCGGTGACTGGGAGTTAGGGTGTCCTTGATGGGTAGAAAGGCATTTCTAGCGAGGTTCAAGAGAGTTCATTAACGGTCAGCTAACAATTCGTATCGCTCAGGTTGAAGAATTTGGGGAGTGCAATGAAGGACAGACACCAGAAGGACGAGCTAAGTTCAACGACAGGATGCAGCTCCTCTCTACAGCGACGCGGTGCCCAAAATGCTAGGAAAGGCAAATTTGGAGGTCACAGGAATTTGGTGGCCACTTCGAGTGCGTACGATACCAGTGGCTAAAATTAGAATGTTCTAAAATTACCATGAAGATCATCTGAATTATTTACGAGATTTGACGGGAATGTAAAGTCTTCGCGAATGATGTAACTTCTCAGAAAGCGTCATTTTAGTCGAGTTCCAACCTCCTACGATTTGAGGCCTTTGTGTGTTTAATGTTCGTGTTTGTCATGAGTAAGGGCAGGAGCCATCCCAAATGTTTGTGTATGATCCTCGTAATTCACTTACCAGCAAACAAAATTAAATTGGGGTTGTGTTGCTAAACTGTCAGAAAACAATTAGAAATAATTCATTTCAATATTTGGAATAGCTGAAAACACGTGGCATGAACGAAATCTTGTATGAATCATAGTAATGTAATGGCAATAATATGAATGATACACTTTCGCAATTTTTACAAGGAAGCGAGGGCAGTTGTCTCATGGTAGACTAAACTTAAAAGCAACTGTGAAGTTTCGCAAATCGATCCTTTGAACGAATAGATTTCAGTCTAACGACATCGACTTTGTACACCGAAGGAGTTCTCACTCTTGTTCGATTGTCTTTGTTCCTCACGTTCTGTTGTAGGCTGGGTGCGAGTGGGGCAGAAGTTAATGTAATATGAGCTTTGATTACCTGTTTCAAGTACAGGGTTTTGTTTCATATTGTCGAACACTGGCAATAGGGGAACAGGACAAGTGCGTTCGAAACAACTGCCCTTGTAAGAGATTTGCCGCCCAACTGCTCCGCCTAATTTGAGCAATACAGTTCAAATTTGTTAATTATAATTTGTTTAATTCTAGGTTAGATTGTATCGTGCCAGGCCATGTTAAGTCAGGTTGGGTTACGTAAAGATTGAAACGAGAGATTCTTGTGTAATTGTCATGCAAGGGCAACTGTGCTGGAGCAATAATTGTTCTAGGGTTGTGGTCCTGCGGCGGCAGTGGCTCTGGAGGCAGCGTTCAGGGGGCAAATATCCAAGAACAATGAAATACGTAGTTCTTTCTGAGAGACGATCTTTGTTGCAATTTTTCATCCTTTCGGGTCCGGATGTTTTGTTGTCACACTTGGAACAGCACTCAGCACACCCCTGCGTTTATCACAGCCTGTATTTGGCAACTAAATAACTTGACCATATCATCTCATTGAGATGCTTACAACATTATTAAACGCAACATATTGCTGATAAAGCCTATGGCAACAACAAATTAACTGTCTCGTGGTGACTATACAATGAAATGAAAATGTTCCCTAGGTTTCTAATTTCAAATTTTTACTGATAATTTCATTTTGATTCGAGGAAGAGAGTGCACATATTTAGACATTTTGTCGAAGGGTTTTGAAGTGTATTATTACTCTGCACTGAGTCCGCCTGCACGATATTTAAATGAACGCATTCCTCGGTACTGAAATTCGGATTTTAAGGGTAAAAATAATGATCTAACTCCGTACATCGCAATCACGTTCATATTGGCGATCTTGAGTTTAGTCAAAGACCAAATTTAAGTGCGTAATCTCAACTTTAATTTTTTTGGATATAAAATGACTGCACCATTTTTGCTTGAAAAACAATTCCTGCGTATCGCCTTACAAAATATTGACATAAATCTACAATCTTGTTTTGCAGACAAGTGAAAAACACTTAAAACAGGAAACAATGAATGAGCATAATATATCAGCTTCCAATAAAAAACAAGAGATAAGAGGGACGTTCTAGCAGCAAGCTTTATTCCTCACTTATTTCACTCAAGGTTTGCTGAGCATGTCGGCGTCTTTTGCACAAGGGTTGCTGAGCATGTTGGTCTCGTTTGCACAAGGGTTGCTGAGTATATTGGTCTTTTTTACAACGGTTGCTGAGCATGTCGGCGTCTTTTGCACAAG
>JACJUY010005455.1:0-18445 GCA_014220935.1 Platorchestia sp. MABIK | reverse complement strand
CACAAGGGTTACTGAGCATGTTGGTCGCAATTATTGACTTGAAGCATTTTTGTCGTTTCTTTATCTTTCACACACTGCCCCAACTGCAGTGTGTGCACCAGAGGAAAGGCAGCTTTTGGTGATTACAACAAAGAAGAGGACGAGTAGGAAAGGTTATTGGGAAACGTTTTGTCTCATTTAACTTGCCTCTCACTCACTCACTACCTCTTCTAGAGATCTGAAGGTAAGAAGGCAGTTTAGTCCGAGATTGCAAAATTCTGTTCTTTCTATTATGATGAACCCATTCTAAAATCTTTGCACACACACACAAACTGGAACACTTTTTCATGCGAGCACGTATTTTTTACCTGAAATAGTTTGAAACAGTATGCTGTTTTTGAATTATATATTTATTTAGTCAAATAACACTATATTGATGTGTTGTAAAAAACATATAATATATTTTAGATGAACTATTTCGAGTAATTATTCTTTTAATATATTTTGTATAAAAGCTACGACCTCAAACATTTTATTTAGCTGTGGCGTATAATAATAAATTCTTGCGTACTACATGTGTCGTTGGTATGCTCCAGAGAAAGTTACTTCCAACTATTGCTAAGCATACATGAACTCATTGGATAAAATTCAAAACTTTCCAATGTACGAACCAGTGTTTATCCTACTGATATATCCGTAATTATGCGTTAAAAGTAACGGTAATCCAAGATCAAAATTTCCAGAAGGATGCTCAAATTAGCATGGGATCATCTCTGTGCTTCATGTTCGCTATGCATGCAGTCCTGGTCTTAACTGTTTGAATATTTTTACACTGCCAGACTTAAGCGAGTTTCTTTATTTCAGACGATTTAAAACTCAGTAGTAAGGCCTCTTCTATGGTTCTTATTGAACAGCCTCGCGTTGTACATTTTAACGTTATGAGAGGGTGGGACTCGAGTAATAAACTTGTAAACAGTCAAGTATAGGTTTGTGATTGCAAGACCACTCGCAAGCTACGTAAGTCATTTTCAAATGAAATTATTTTAAGTTTTTGATTGTTTTTAGAAAATATTTCTCAAACGTAATGAAAGCCAAGACGAAGGTTCCAAGGAATAATCTGCTCTGTAAAAATTTCCATGAAAGTTTAGAGCCTTGGATCAATCATACGTCTATCGTCAGTAGTTGGATATACGTAAAACATAGAGAATGACAAATGACAATCAAGAACTAATCATATTTCTATACCGTGTCATATAACAAAAGTATGTCACACGTGTTACACTCGAAAAAATTAGTCAGTATTTGGAGTTGGGTTTAACTACCAAGAACATTAAGTGACGGTCTCGGCTTATGAATCGAAAACTTTGTACTATTCTCATACCTGGAGCGTGAGATGATGCTATCACTTTGAAGTTTATGGGATGGCTAAATTCTACCGAAGGTTAAGTTCTTTCAAACGGTAGAGCATCTTTGAAGGCTCTTTAATGTAAAATACAGGCATTTCTTGAAACAATACTCGGTGTCATGTAATAATAATAAAACTTGTTCACTGGTAAAATTACACCAGTTAATAAGGGGGGTTCTTTCACCTACGGACAAACTTTTTCCCTATTGGGAAGATTTTTCTTAAAATTGCCCCACAAATGTAAATTAGGATTTTGAAACGTTTTTGCTCGTACACATTTTTCGAATTTTTGCATAGAAAACGAGTTATTCTGAAAAATTAGATTTTAGGCGTCACTTTTCAAGGCAACTTTTAAGCCAAACTAATTGATTTTGAAAGTTTTTTTGTATCATCGCACTCAAAAAACAATCTTCTATGAGTGTTACTGAGTCATTAGTTTTTCAGTAGTGACAAACTAATGAAATTAGAAATTTGTCATTAGTGACATTAAGGAATTAAAAAACAAAAAAAGAAATCATTTTACTCTATAAAAAATTATGAAAAAAAAATTAAAACCTAAATTGAAAAAGTAATTTATAGCAATTGTAGTAAATCAAATTACGAATAAAATGAGTTCTGAACAAAGTCGCTATGTCAATAAAAACGAGCCCAAAGTTTCCTAGAAATTTGAAAATTTACATTTTACGGAAGAGCCAATTGAAAGAAAAATCGACCTATAGCATATACAAACGTTTTTCAAAGTCATATGTAAGAAATATTGAAGCAGCATTTGATAGAACAGTCAATTACAAATAGAGTGCGCTTTAAACCAAATCGCTGTGTCAATAAACGTCAGAGATATGTTATATTGAATTTTACAATTTGTTACTTATTGGTAAAACTATGAAAGTGAAGTGTTGACTTATCGGCTATACCTACGTTTTACAAAATTATAGTACGTAAACATATCATCACATGAAGCACAACAAAGACTTTGCGGACGTATCCAAACAAGAATTTTTTTCAATAGAATGACCGAAACAGCCCTTTAAAATACGGATTGTGGTATCTGGCCACTCTAATTTTGTCTTCATGAGCTACTGCAATGTGGATTTTCAGGCCTATTATACTGAAGTCTTTTGCCTTTAGAAACATAAATTGAGAAACATTGAACCTTATTTCTTAATACTACTATTTAAAAATGGCTAGGTTTCTAACTTTCATTTCTTCAAGAAGGTGCGTTTTTTTTATTGATGTTTTAAATTCAAAAAGTCCAGAAAGCTATTCGCATCAGATGTAAACTGAAAAATAAAAACCATCCATTTAGAACAGGTTAAGTAGACTAGGCAAAACTCTTATCAAATTCTCATGAAATGGTTAAAATATTTCTGTTAGAAAGTAGGATAAGTAACCTATCCGTCGATCTGCCTCCAGAATTGGACATCAAAAGAAAACATGTTATAAATGATGAATAGTTAATTTAGGACGTCTAAAAAGATCTATGTTATTTACCTTGTGAAGCAAAGTGTTGTCGTTTAGAATGCTTCGCTTTAAATGATGTCAATGGTTACCTTAATTGCATTAGTTCGTGTACGAAAAGGTTATGTCGAAGCTACAGCCATTGTGTATCCATCGGGGTGCTAATCCCGTACTTTTTTCAAAGTGAAAAAGAATCACGTGAATATATTATTATTGGTCAAGGCTTCTGATTATGTAATTTAAAAATGTAGTAACGTATGTTTTTATGTAGTAAAAATGTAATGTAACGGTTTGTTATTATACGTACCAAGTGCTTAAGATTGGACGGAGTGGCTCACAATGTTTATGCACTTAGTGCACTTTATACATAAGTAGCTGACCTTATTTTCAACTTGTTTTAGCGCATGTCTTAATTCTTGGAGGATTGACTTTCTTTTGTGTATTAACTCAAGAAACATGTTAATTTTATACTCAGATTTAAAAAACAAATTTAGATAAATTGTCCAAACATCGAATGTATGTTTTGATATCATTAGGAACGTATCCCAATTTCTGCAGACACATGGGATTGTGCAGTAAATTATGAGGGCAACACCTTGTCCCTTATCGGGCTTCAAGATCAGCAAGTTAGGATCGGCAAAAACGCTAGAAAATATTTACACTTTGATTTCGAAATTATGGAGAGACTTTTGAAAGAAGTAGACACACTATTTTAGTTAGGGTATACTGAACAGTTTTAAGCTTAGCAACAGTGGCGTTAAAATTGTTTTCAGATTCAAACGATCCATAAATATTGGAAAAAAATTCTGAAAAAACTCTGAAAAAAACATGCGTTGGTTCTGTAAAAGGAATATTTCTAGCACAAAATTATTGATTTTTTCGAGCTTGCTGAATGCTTTAACAAAATTCAAAATACACAGTGTACTTCCATCGGCATCTGCAGGTGAGAAACAGACGCTGCTTGCGTAAGAGACTGCCCGCCTCTGACAGCTCATGTGGCCAGACGCAAACCATGTCAGTTGAACCATGCCAAAACCCTGTCCTATACCTTGCTGACGTGAACCATGTTACTATAAGTAGGACGGTTTCTTAACGTTCATGTTAATCGTTTCATCTCATATGTCTCCTAAAAACCTTTGCTGGCATCAGAAAATTTTGTAAGCATGTACGGCTTAAATGATTCTACACAAGGTTTCTGTGTTTTCTCGAACAATGATGTTGTGCGATACACGAGCACATAAGATACACTCTGAATATACAGTGATCCTAAATTTGAGGCAATGATCCCTGGGGACAACGGAAAATCTAATGCTTCCAAAAAAAAAAAATTTCAGAGAAGGATGACCAAAATTAGCTGCTGAGTTTTCTCTTTCTGTACTATTCTCCGATGTGCATGAAATGATATTTGCAATACACGGTGCCTTCGAATAGCGTCTACATATTTCCAGACGTCTGAACCCTTTGTTAGTCGAAATTAGTTACTCTTCTACCTTCTTCTCAACAACTTTACGATGCAGCGTTCATCAACAAAAAGGAACTACAAACAAAAACTGACAGACAGTGTCACATGTAAAAGAAAGATTTTTTTGTGGTCTAATGGCTAAGCGATGTTAAATGAACTAACGCAAAACGAAGAGGCCATTTCTTAGACGTGGTGAGCTGCTTGTTCAGTTCCCGGTTTGAAGTTACCACGGCTGTAGCTCTTGACAGCGCCGCCCCCTTACTTGAGAGACACTTCACACCCCATTCTCGCCGCGCGCGAGGTGCTATCAAAGCAACATGGCAGCCCACCGCCAGCAAACACTGCGCGCGTGCATGACTTTAATGAGTCATCAAGTTAAAAACATTCATTGAGGTGAATGAAACTACCGGGGCACTTGAAAAAGTAATACTGCTGAGTGCAGAGACCAGAGCTGGTGCGGCCCCCAACAGCTGCGTCAAATGCATCAGAACATCCTGGTGCTCTAATATAGATAAATTTTGGCGTCTTAGTTTAAGGCATCTTCAATGAAATGAGCTAAACAAGCAAAGAAACTGTCACTGAGGTCTCCTTATTATTTAAAAAAAGGAGAGAACAGTGGACATGTCATTTACAGCTGAACTTTCTGAATACATATTGGAATTTGATTCAAGAACAGCTATAGAGTGTTGGCAAACTTGAAAACGATCGCCAAATAATTTTAGCACATCTCAGCGAGTGCTCAAGAATGCTTTATTTCCGTTCTTTTTTATTATTTCTTTAGTGGTACATTTTTCCCAAGTGGCTTCTCATTTATTTGTGGGAAAAATTGGCCTGCTTGCTCATTGTGCATTATCTTGTTACAGCAAGTGGATGACCTCAATATGTTCATTACTTGGCAGCCTTGAGATTTTTTGAAGCAATACACAAATAGTTCAGCGTAACTGGCAGATATCCTGCTTAGCGCCTTCAGTTTTAGCTCACAAGCCGTGTCCTCATAGATGTTACTCATGCGAATATCGTATAACAGTTGCACAAAAAGTTTGAAAAGTCTTTCTACAAATAGATTTTATGAACAAACAAATTTAAAATAATAAATTGGAAGTGAAAAAAATGGAAATTGTAAATAGTAGAGAAAGTGACTTCCAATGGTATCTGTACAAACTCGATTAGTTTTAACTTTGAATGCTTGAATGGACTCCAAGGACTTTGTTTGTTAGAGGTTTTCAAATCAATCTCGTACAGGCGCATTCCAAGAGCAGTAAACCCGAATTTTGGGGGTGAACACGTACACAGAAAAATAACGTAAGAACAGTGTTCATGGGCTTCGTGCAACAGTTCCTGTAGTACCGCGTGGTACATAGTGGTTGTTGCAGTTGTAACTTCTCCGGAGTGCACGTTCATTTTGTACATTCGTAATTTGCATTCAATTCAGACATGTTTGTTTTTTATATTAGTAATTATGGAACATGTAACGCGTTTATCACAAATAGTTGTTAGGAAGCACTTTGAACTAAAATTAAATAGATTATAGTCTTTGAAATTTCTACATCCTGGGGCAGAACTATACATATATACAAATTTTTTATCGAGTACTCCAATTTTTCTGGCACCAGTTCTGATACATGCGCTCAATCAGCGCACACTAATATTTTTTACATTTTATGTCTGTTTGCAATACATTACTAAAATGTAGAACTGTAATCATTGCCAGAATTCTCTGTTTCGTGCAAACTTGAAGAAATATTTCGCCGAATAATCCAAGGATGGATTTTATTGCAAAATTTTCCTTTCATCTGTGTTTCTTTTTCCCAAATCATTTTTCAGCAGGTGCGCCAAAATGAGTTTTGGCGCATAAGATGAGTTTTGATTAGAAATATCGCACGGTGGTTTTATGTGTGGTACTTGGTCGTAGAAACTTTTGAAAGCTATTCTCAGCCATTCAATTCACCTATCGCCAATGAGTAGAATGAATAATGTATCAAGATAATCTATGGTTATGGTGAAAGACAAGTTTATTATTTATATTATAAGAACATACACCAAGGAGTAAAAAAAGTTACACCATGCCTTTTCACCTATTGTATGTATGTTGCATTATTTTATTTCAGAGTTTATTTGCGTCAATAAAACTAAGTATAGAAACATTCAAGAACTGTTTAAAACAGTTCAAAATTTGTATGAATCAATACCTCGAAAAATTGAGGCTATAATTGCTTCAAAAGAAGGACATTTACCATATTAAAATATATTTTGCTGATTTTCCAAGGTGTTTCCATTATTTTTTCCAACCCCTTTTTGCTGCATTGTTTATGTCAGAGCTCATTTCTTTCAGTAAAACTGATTATAGAAACATTCAAGAATTGTTTACAACATAATGAAAATCTATTTTGAGCACATGTAGAAAATTAAACTTTCATTTACATCGGAGAAATGAAGACCCGTGGACAGGGTCTGTCAGCATTTTATAACGGATGCATCATTGAGTTTCATCAGGGTGGTAAATCAACTCGGGACATGAGTACAGGTACAGACATCAGTATCAGAACGATGCAAAAAACAATAGCACACTGGAGACAAGATGCCGAACCCGATTCATTGCGTGGAAATTGTGGAAGGCTTAACTTTCTGCATAACAGAGACAGACGCTGTTTGAAGAGATTGGTGAGAAAAAATAAACGTTAATGATCGTAGAGGATAACTAATTTTTTTTCAATGCCCGAAGAAATTTTTCAAATGACTGCGCGTCGAGAATGAAAGAATATGAATTGAAGAAAATCTGAATTCACCAGGAAACTCTTAGTATCAGCACCAAATCGAAAAATGTTTTCGTTATTTGCTCGAAAAACCTCTTGCAGAAGGAAGGGCGCGTTAAGGTTTGATAATAACCACAAAAAGCTATAAATCCTCCGTCTATTCTCAAGCATCAGACTGCTGTTGAGGCATTTGGATGAAGAGTGATGCTTTAGAGCTGTTTCTACTGGATAGACGTAGATCTGTCACTTTTTATAGGAACAAAATGAACTCCTTGAACTAATTGCAAAGTACTGATTGCAAGTACTTACCTCATTGAAAATTTCTGGGAAGAACTGGAAAGATCCCGCATAATTCATCTCATCTTCTTTCAACCTTGATTGCTTTTAGGGAGAGGTTGCAGCAATTGTGGCCAAAAGTAGAGCTGCACGGGTTCAGAACGTTCATAATGTCGTAAAATTAACGCAAAATGACACAAAAGCAGTAATTCGAGTTAAAGGCGGTCGAATCGCTTGCAATTCATATTATGATCACCCAACCTTTTTTGGTCACTTTGTGGATAAAAACAAGTCCCATGCAAGATATGAGGCAAATATCGTACCTGTCGCACATCGAGTGTTAGGTCACGTCTGTCCTACACTCAAAATTTAGCGTTCAAGTCACTGAGCACGCTGGTGGATACTTGCCCTTCGTAAAAAGTATATTAATAAAAGAGGAAGAGAAGTGATGAACCGTTCACGAATTCAGCTATGTAGAACTCGATGACGAAGAAACCACCCTCAAGGGTCTCCCTCCTGATTCGCGAAGTACTACTACGTAGTTAAGAAGTTGTCAAATTAATAGGGCTCGGGTTCCAGAGAGCTAAAACCAGGAATGGTTAATTAAACTACCTTAGCAATCACAGAGTCCCTGAACCTCTGCGACGGTCATCCGTACGGACCGGTAGTGCCGCAGCTCTATTCTTCCACCGCGTTTAATGTCGGACTTCACTGCCAGTAATAGCTACGCTCACTCGAGAAGGAAGCCGGTAAAATCAAAGGCGGATGAGGAGGTGGTAGAGAATGCTGTATTTATTCAAAGTGACAAGGTCTTTATAACATCCTAAGATGAATTTGCTTTATTCTGCATCGGAAAATTTTAGAAGTGCGGAAAAATGCTACTATGAAGACAGAATTTGCACATGCCCACTACCATGACTCGGATGGTAGACTTGTTATTCGTAATATGCATTTCCATTCTACTCGCCTCCCGAAGATGTTGAAAAGGAAATCCCCCAAAGGGAATATGCGTGCAATAGTTCGTGCATTTGTGCGTGCATGCGTCAGTGCCGGGCCTCAGTGCGAGTGCCGCAGTGCGCATGCTGAATCAGCAATTTCTGTCTAGTATAAATTAAGGTGCGGAGCTTTCAGAGTCGCACTTGGCTTGTGAATATCTCTCAACGCAGTAAACCCCAAGCTCTCCTGGACTTTGATTTAACCTTCGACCCTGATAGGAACTGGGCGTCTTTTGAGACACAAATAACTTAATTGACACTGCGTACGTTGTGAAATTTATTTTTCGACTAAGTACAGCTTACTTTTTCAAGTGGCAAAAGGTCAATAAAAATGAACCACACAAACGTAGGTGTCAGAAATTTCAATGAACTAGTTTTTTACATTATTAGCTTTTAAAATAGGTAGGGGCCAAATTTACATAAGCTCTGAACCAAATTTTGATTGAAATTGCAAAATAATAATTTGCTCCTGAGAAAGTTTCACGAACGGGATTGGAAAATCTTATCTACAAACGTGACCAAGAGCACAATGGTAACGCAATTAGAATGCGTATGACAAACTTCGGACAAGCTGCAAGTCAGGGCCATATTCACCCTTCGAAGGTAAAACCACCAAGAAGCGAATGAACAACACTTTTCAAGATTTGATGCTGTTAGCCTAGAAAGGCTTCAAAACGTTGACGATAACGTCAGCACGAGACATATATAAAAACGTTCATGACACCATAGCCTTTAACTATTTTCCATTTTAATTAAATTGTCAGAACCTAAAATCAGCTTCCTGAAAATGTCATCTCTTCTGGTGCAGTGAAGCTAAGTGAACACAATCCTTCATCAACTTGAAAAAAGCTCACTAAGCATCTTTACCATCGTCGTTAATTGTATGTTTTACTTACTATTACATTTTACTATGCAACCCCCGAAAATGCGTCTTTGTTATCATAGTCACCGCACACATAGTAGGCTTTATACCAAATATATCGTAAAATACAAGAACGGTTCTAATGCTCTTGACAATGCAAAGAAGGTTATTAAATCATTGTAGCACACATCTTTGCAACTGCCGCCCTATGTTAAAACGAGTTTCGGGGTGCTTTGCGTGATCATAGTATTGATGGCTGAGAGTTATTGCTACTCTGTTGGCTCTGATCCAACTCTTTTGCCTGTAAGGGATTGGTTCCTGACGGCTTTCGACTCCGGTAGCAACCCGATAATGGTCACTCCGCTCTGTTCAGTTCCTGTACTGTTTTCTATTGTTCTTTTATCACTAATTTTAGTATTGAGAGTTTCGAAAAATTTAAATTAAACAGAACAACCATGTGAGAGGTATCGATGACCCTCAATTCTTCAATTGTTTTACTGTTTATCTTACTTTGCATCTTGTTTTAGAAAAGTTTAATAGTTACATCGTGCTAGGGAACTTTTAATTCGAATTTATTAGCGTAAAGCGTGGCAACTAAGCGTCTTACATTTCCACACACTTTTGCGCTCGCAAACATTGAGAAGTAAATTGTCCGTCGGATTTGAAGGCCACGATGACCCGTGCTACCGCTCCTCCATATCTAAGACGTGATCGCTCGCTTCTGGAGGCTTCATCGCACACAAATGTTGAGCTCACTAGCGAACAAAAAAGAATTGTCAAGTTTTCAACCCTTAATTATTTTGAACAGTATATGAATCAGTGTAAACAAAAATTGTGTTTTACAGAAAATTCGTTTTGATTTGTGCAGTAGTTTATTACAAGTCTTTCACTTTTACTTCGAATTAAGTTGCCCCACAACTTTGCCTTCTATCGTTCCATGGTAATTCAATCATAATTACATATATTTTCTGCTCACAGCTTTGAAATCTGCAAGGCTTAACAGAATTTCAATGTCTTCACTTATAATTTATGTACGCTCTCTTCGACTGGAATTTTTTACCTGCCAAAAAAATGAATTCACATCGAGTCAATATTTGCGAGACCAAAAACATTTGTTTTCACTAATTCATTTTATGATTTCGGCTTGAAGAACAAGTAAATAAAAACGACCAAACTAATGATATTCAACAGAAAAAGAAACTGAATCTCTTTATCAAAAAGATTTAATATTGATTACCTTTCCAAAATATTAAACTATTTTACTACGCTAAATAAGATTAAATGAATATCAGTATATTTTGGAAAGTAGTTTGGAAAATTTTCTAAAAATCCCCGACTTAATTAAAAAATTGGAAGAATAGATCAGTACCATTTCCTAATTGATATTCACGCATTCAGCTTCGTAATGACTGTCTTCTGAAGGCCGTCGACGCAAGTTTGATCAGAATTTGAATAGTAAATCCTATGCAAATACAGTAAGCCTGAGGCATCAGAGATGTGGAACACGAGAGATCAAGGGCTCCCCAAACACGGCTCTATTGTTCCAGCGAGAATGCGAGCCTTGAAGCAATTCTGTCGCGTGTACTCCGAACCTAAGACGCTCTGCAAAACTTGAGTGACATGCATAGAGCTGCGCTCACGTTAGTATAGTTGACCTATTTTACAGAGTAGCAATCTTAGGGATATTGAAGTCACAGAACTGGAAGTAAACACTTAATTATCAGTGTGATTTACTGAAAAAAATGTTTCATCAGTCTGTTTTGGATCCAGTAGTGAATAAAGAGCAATTCATCATCAAGCACCACACAAACCTACATCCTTAATTAACATGTAGTCGCCTCTAGATCACTCCGAGGGGCAAACTGGAAACCGTGACATTGATCGATGCGCTATGGTCTCATTAGTATTTTAATTGCACTTTAACATTCAACTCCGTTTGCACGCGAAAATCACCGTTGAAAAGAACTTCCCTTCACATGCTTCTGCAGTGCAACAGTTCTTTGACCTTAGGCAGTAATCTTAGGTGTCATCGATATTTTGTCAATGTCTCATAAAAACTGACGGCAGTATTTCTTCCACCGTTGAAACATTACTCATCAACAAGAAATACACCGTTACAATGGAGGCTTCTGCAAAGCGTTTCTACTGAGGGAGACGAGAAGCAGACAGCCCTTTGTGGCACGGGTAATTTTTTACTGGTTTGCGCCTGTGTTCAGGGTTCAAGCTGTAGTGTGACAGTCACTGATTTCTTGGAGAGAAAGCTGTTGAAGCGCAATACCTTTTCCGAAGACAGATCCGTAAAAACTGCTACAATGCAAGGGGATCATTCCTCGCGGCCTAGCTAGTATCAGTCTTTGGAATCACCGGTAGAATTAGGTAAGTCAATCGTTAAGAGATGATGAATATGAGCTATACATTCACACTATCGACAACCCTGAAATGAATTCACATGCCACATGATTGAAGATCATGATCATTGAGCGAAGCAGAACGGAACATTTGCCAAAACATGAAGAGTCTACACAGAGACTCATTACTAGCGATTGAGCCCTCACACAGACTAGAGAGAGTTTATTCTTGTTCCAATTAGTTTATCTTGCCCCAGCACGCAGTTTAAGTAGAATTTATACAGTATGTACGTGGATCAAATATAATAGCTCCATTGGAGATGTAAAAATGCTAAGGGGTCAAATCAGTGCAAATGCATCTTCACCAAATCATACAACAAAGTTTTTACAACGGAAATCGTTCCTGACAAGCAAAATGATCTATCCTACTTGTTCGCAATATCTTTTGAAAGACTTAACTACGTTATACGTGCTACAGCACATGACGTGTCCAAATCTGTTCAAAAGAACTTGGGCTGCCATCAATACAGCCGCTCGAACGACTCATATGTTTGAAAATCTAGCCCCACGACGGCAGAGTTCGCATCTTGCTGAAGTAGGTAATACGCAGAGTGAATTTCGATGGCTATCACCACGAGCTTGCTCTACGTTTTTCGTGACGCATCCAAATTATGAGAAGCCGACCACATTGCTGTCCGGTGGTGCTGTAGTGAGGGCACCATAATTTGACAGCCTCATTGCAACATGTATAGCAGCCATCAAGCTCGTGGTGAAGACAGACGAAATAGCTAAGTGTGTCGCCTATTTAATTAAAGTAATAGATACGCAGGCAGTTCATAGCGATTTTTCTTAAAGCGAACTTTTTCTTAGCTCGAAGTGTTGGGGACAACTCAAGGACTCGAAACAGTAACTGCAAACAGTCCTTAGCAGCACCGCATAGCGCCATTGCTTTGGCCTGTTGAATCACACAGTTTTTGTTGAATGACGATTGCATTACAGTAGTCATATTGGTCGTAACTTAGGCTTCCTGATAAATGTTGTATTTTCTTTTACGTGTTTCTGATATGTGTTTCTGCTTTCTCTTCCAGCTTTAGTAGCATGCCTGTAACGAATTTATAAATCTGACATTATCCTCATGTCCCAACGTAATGGATTCTTCATGATCAATTCCTCGAACCTGTTAGTAAAAGTTTCTGAAGAGAAATTCCTTCGAAATTACCAATATTATTACATTCAAGTATAATGAACAACGTTCAATGGACAAGATATGATTGAGGTAATCAAATCATTGTATCCTATCGGTTCAATTTTTTAACCTAGAATTACAACTCGGTGCCTCTACAGTGCAGCCTGTTTACACAGCTCAATTGGTGTCGTAGAGATCTTCAATTATTTACAATCGCTTCAGAAAAAATTCCTAACAACAAGGTTAACCCACGTCATAGGGTGACACAAATGTAGCTGTGCTGTAAAGTGTGGGATCCCGGAAGTGATGTAATCGAATATTAATCTTCCTTTGTCCGCCACCCTGTCAGCCTTAGCCCTGAACTGGTAGGTCGCTAATTTCGTCTCTTCCACACAGCTAATATTGTGCACCAATTTCTAACCAGGGCTTCAAAACATATAACAGATAGAACAGAATTCCTCGCGAGTACGTCATTGAAAACGGATCGCAATAATGCCCTACTTTCGGCGGCGTTGAAAAACTAGTGACAGTGCCGGCTGACCCAATTATCAATCATCACTCGTGGAAGGCTTGTCTCTTATTGGATTACTGATGCGTGATCAGAACATGTAACGAATCATTTGGCACCAGCACTGTGACGTAGGCGACAATTCGTTCTGGTGAGACTTTTTGAGGGCATTCCGTTGCCGGGCAGACGGTAAGACATTGCTGTAGGCGGGATGTATTTTGCGCAATGGTCGAGCTCCCCCCGCCCCTAAAAATCCAATACTTAGAGTGTTGCATTGGGAATGTCTGAATGAAGGGAAGATTATCAAAGTTGTTGATGGGTATTATGAATACGATGGAATAACTCTGCAACTTGCAGTACGCCTCCGTAAAGCAAAGCGGAAAATGTTGCAACAAAGCAATTTTTAAAAATTTTGAATCATGGAAAGTTTATCTCAGAAATATCTCTTTAGTTAGTACCAACACAGGGCGTGATCAACTGCACTTCTAGTTATGCGAATAAAAAACTCCTAAGTAGCTACGAACGTGGCCTTCTCAGTCGCGTTGACAAGGTAATGACTGCGAGGACTCAAACCTGTAACCCACAGCTGCATATAAATAGATCAGATCAGGGCAATTAAATCTAAGATGGCGGTAATAAAACAGGCGTAGCGCACGCACAACCTCCGATCCCTGGGAGGCGAAGCGCTCAGTGGGGCGAGATATAGATATATAGTGGTGCGTTTTGGGCATCTCCTTGTGGTGGTGCGTTGATGCTGCTGGGTGGTGGTGGTGGTGCATTGCACTGAGAGAAATTATGTCATACCTGTGAGTGTGTGTGTGTGTGTCAAACGGTTATTCTGAAAAATCCTGTTAATCATTGGTGTATTAGTGTATCACCTTTGCCACACATGTTCAAGAGATTGAAAAAGTTGTATCACTTATTCACGTTCCAAATGGCTAAAACTTTCGGGGCCAAAAAAACGTAAAAATTTTGAGAATACAATTTAATTCTCCCCAGATATATTAAGATCTTCGGTACTTTTTCCTTAAACTTTTAGATATTGTTTGTTCATTGGGGTAAGCACGTATTAGCCAATCTGAGGAAAGGAAACATTTATGTGAAAAATGCTGACTTACGCTGTGTCATTGTTAACTCACATAAGCGCTTCATATCAGTCCATGGCACACAAAAGTATGTCACTATGCATTTATTGTTGAAATATATGAATTGATGACACACATCTATGTATCGGTTTCGTGATAAGTTGAGACACTAAAGCGTGTCGGTTTTGAGACTAATTTTGAATAAGGGTCGGACAGAAGCAGGAATCACTCTTTCAACGCACCATTAAATGAGGATTAATTTAATTAATCTTCCCATTAAACAAGGATTCGCAAATTTTGCTCTACCGTAGAAAAATCGTCTTCATTATTTTGTGCCAGGTGCACCTACGTCAGTTACAACTCGACATCTTTTCTGCAGTACCCGGAGTTCAACTCTGGTGTTCAAATGTTATACTTCTCGTTTCCTAAGGACAGCGTCCCCCATAGGAATCCAGGATTTTGAGACCATTTGAGATATAGGGATCGTTGCTGCTATAGGAAGTGTAAAAGGTCAGGTACATCCTGTGAAAAAATGAAACTCGTACGTTCACTCGTTCGCCCGCTAAGGGGGTTTGAAGAATGGGGAGGGGAGAGAGAAGTGGTATTTTATCATGTTACACCTCCCCCTTGGCACTTTCTTTACGGCGCGACGTTGCTATGCCATTCCTATGTTTCTGTATTACTCTATAATGATTTCAGAGGTCTAACCTGTAACAAAATTTTTTAAAAATTTTCAATTAAAATTGTTTGTTTCTTTGTTTTGCTCATTATGTAAACAATGGACTTTGAGGTTTCAAAATGCATCTCCTCCTACAGTTTTCAGGCTACAGTAATGATTTGGGTTTCATTGGATGCGGAAAACCGAGGGCTTTCCAGGAAGTCCTTATTGATTTCAGAATTAATTTTTGTTCAAAAGTTATGACGTCATAAATCCGCATTTTTCTACACCAAAATTTGCTCTCGACTTTTTTCATTTTTTCTTAATTAAAACTGGAAATTTTTGGGAACAGCATAGGACTTCCTGTAATTTCCACGTCTTTCCGCATCCAATGATACCAAAATCATCACTTATACTCAAATGGAGGAGATGCATTTTGAACCCCGCCCCAAAACTTCGTTTTCTATGAATATCTCGTTTTCTATGGGGAAAATCGCATTTCATTACGAATGACAAATGATTCACAATTGCATTTCCCATCAGTACATCAAATTTCATTGCTCTAGGTTCAATAATAAAAAAAAGGTCCGTATGGGGGACGTTGTCCTTAAGCAAGACTGTTATCACAAATCCAAGGGAATCCGATGTATCATTTCTAAAAATTGTTTGTACTATTGCTAAACGTGCGTTAAGTACTTCTATTATCCTTTAATTTTAAACTGGCATTTCAATTAACCTAGTTTTTCTTGAAATTCACTATACACGCTCCAATTCCTTTCTTCACCTTCCTCCATTATTCCTTCCATCATTCAGTGGCTCCCAATCTTGCGTGTGTAAGGAAGAGATCTGACACTCCTGCTCCCGCAGGCACTTCATTTCCCCTCATTCTGGTTCTTTACGTTGGCCTTTACGACTTGCGGGGAGTGTTGCTTACATCAGCGTAAGACGGCGACTGTCTCCCTCTCCGCTGACGTGACCCACTTCTGTACCACATGAGGCACTAAGCAAGTAAGTACTTGATGTGCTCATAAAGCAATCGTAGGTTGACAAATGGATCAGTTTGTTATTCACTGCGAACTCCCCTCATTGATTTATTTTTAGGAAGAAATTCAACTCCTGGCTGTCATAGCATGGTAATCTAGGGGAAAACATAGAAAGGGAATTCCCGTCCATTGTGTTGTATTCTAATTTTAACTCTAGCTGCCACTGATGTGTTCCAGCCAAAAAAGGAAAAAGTCGAAACACTTCTAAAACAAGTCAAGTGTTAAAGAGGGAAAAAATACGCTCGTTCAAATGAAATAACACGATGAAGTTGATTGAGGTGATTCAGAAAAATTACCGAACTGATGATCGAAAGCTTAGAATTTCATTACCTCCGCTGTAGACCGCAAGCAGGCTTGTCATTATTGGCAACAAATCCTTTGTTTTCGAGCCAGGATGCTGAAGTTATGATTTGTCCGAAAAGTGACCGCAAAAAGATGAATTTTTGACACTTGATTCAATGAAGGAATGTGTTGCCACTTGAGAACAGACCATCATGTGGAAGCACTGAATTTCACCTGAGGCGCTAACGAGTCCCCCACACTGCATTACGTCTCGGTCGCGGGGTTCACAGGTAGATCCCGTGTGTCCTGAGGTTCTGCACTCGTGTTATTCCAGGATTGGGTGAGTTCACTTCTTTTCTATTCATTGTTTACTCCGTCTTTAAGAGAAGGTAAGATGCACTCTTCTGTTCCTCATTTCAAATAATTTAGATCGGTTATTTCGTCTGATCTCTAAAACACATTTGCTGATTTTTCCTTTCTCATAAGTTTAGTTCAAAGCATCGTATTTTTGCACAGCCGTCATTTGAAAGACTGTGCTGCGGTTGTATTCAAGTAATCATAATAAATTATCGCCTTTTTTCATGACCTTAAAATGATTTGTGATAGGCTAGCAATAAAACATCAGCTGCCCATGCTATGCTCAAATGCGATGTAACTTTTAAAATTCATATATAGTTACAATAAGTTTTAGATTTGTTTTATATAAACTAAACAATCATTTTTTTTGTGAGAGAGTTAAACAGTTGATTGCGGCAGCCTTTTAGAAACTGAAAAAATACATATGCGAAAATAATGCATAAATGAAAATATTCCGGCGAAGCAAGTATCAGTAAACGTGTTTGGGACAAAATAAAAACAAAGAGTGATCTAATGCATTCTGAGACTCATTTCGGATCACGATATCCAGCTAAATCTCAATATTAGCCCTGGGCAAGTGAAAGTTGTTGATCAGGAACCACAAAAAAATACACTCACACCCTTGTACTTTCATCTGATAAAAAATTTCTTCCTAAGCCCAGCTATGAATGGTGATGAACCAAGCTAGATAGACACAATAATTGTCGAGTGAACAAACTGTCCGCTTCTGTGAAATGCCATACATTTCTCTCTTCAATTTTTAAATGGGAGCGATAGTAATGCCCTGGAACATAGTCATAGCATCTCGTGCACCTGCACACGATTCCAAATTGAGAAAGCACGCCTTGACATATCTTAGGTTAATTTCAAGCTAACTGCTCTTTAATTTTCTTAAAATGGAAGCCAGTGCGACAAGCAGCAATGTTTCTCAAACTGTATGATGGGGCGCATGGACAATTTTTAGCCAAATGTGCCTCGTAGTGGAAATAATGAATCTCTCTACATTTTGTTTGCTGTCTCTGTTTATTTTGTATAGCGTATTATTATACTCAGTTAAACAGCTCAGACAAACAACGATAAAAGGACTGAGAATTGGATTTTACGAAGAAAAGATGTAAGGAAATACTTAAAATTTACAAATCGACAAAGAAGCGTTTCAATGGTGAGCTCCGTATACATGTGTTATGATGAAAAATTATTATTCGGCCTTCAACCACATGTTGCAGTGTCCGCCTACTGTGTATAGTAAGGGTAAGTGAGAGATTGTTATCCAACGCCTGTAGGTGGAGCGAAATAAAAGTTTGTAGGTCGTCAAATTGCTGAACAAATATAAAACATGGAAAGAAATGGAAGCTGAGAGACATAAAAATTACTGGAACTGAGAGTGGACAGCAGTGTACGACCTTTTGACCCTGACACTAAAGTTAATGATACTTCATTACGGTCTCTCTCTATCCTCGCATCACATCTCCTCCCGCCCTGGTGATGTGCACCGACGGTGTTCATGTTGCGCAGCTCGACCTGAGTTAAAACCATTTTTGAAATAGAATGCCTACGTTTTTTAAAGTTGCTGGACATTTTAACACGCGCGCAAAAACGTTATCAAATGTAGCAGCTAGTTTCAAAATTGCTGTAGAAGCACACTCTACTTTTTTCAAGGAGACGTCTGTCACAACTGAGGGGGACTGCTGAGGGCTGCTGTGAGGGCTGGGGCCTGGTGTGAGGGCTGGGGGCTGGTGTGAGGGCTGGGGGCTGGTGTGAGGGCTGAGGGGCTAGTTTGAGGGCTGG
>JACJUY010005454.1:76519-88853 GCA_014220935.1 Platorchestia sp. MABIK | reverse complement strand
ATGAAGTAACATTTCATTGGTCTGAGGTGGGTGAAAAATCAACGTATGTTAGAAATAACTTATCGTTGGATGCAAGAGGAGTGTAATGCAGGCAACCGCAGATGTACTTCATAGCTTGACAGAGCATAACAAATAGTTTAACAAATCATATCTCAGAGCAACAGTTCAGTTGCCGTTGCCGGTCCCACGTGATAGTCGAGTAGTGATGCCTATAATGGTGTTTTTGAAACAAATAATCAATAGCATGAATAAGAAAATATTTAGGGAGCACTGTTCTTAAAAAACCTTATGGGTAACGATGTGAAATGGAGAGGAGGGGGGTGAAGCACAAAATGAAACAATTGACATAAAATTGTATTAAAATCAGTAAAGGCATTTATTTTCTACCAGAAAATTGAAACATTTTGAGACATTGCTGGAAAATATATTTTATACGAAACACAAATTTCAACGAAGCAGAAGGCGTAATCATCTAACAGTAGATTAACAATTTTGAACTTCACATATGTTAATTTTTATAGCCATAGCACTCTATTGTATATCTTTTAACCAAATAATATTTAATTACTAATAAAGTAGACATATTTTAAATTCACACATAAGAATCACAGCAAAAACCGTCAAAATGCGCACCGTTTACAGCAAAGTGAGAATTTTCGCATCATATAAGGTGCCTAGGTGAAAGCTGGAAATAAGTTTAAATAAGAAGTCGTAGAACTTCATGTGTCCTATGAGATTCGAAATTATCATTAACATCTGGAAATACCAGAATGATATGTAACACGATTTAAGAATTATATTTTGTAGGGTTATTTTTACTTTATAAACTTATCTAAAACCATTACAGGATGCCGAAGCAGAGAGAGTTTTCGACATTTAATACGGGTCGTTTTATTTCTGCGCACTTAAGAGTTATCAAAATATTTCTAACAACCTAAACGTCCCTTTCATACTAATATATAGTATACAAAAGCTAACACACGTGAAAAATGTAAAAACTATCTCGAACATTCACAACATGACGTCACCAACCAATGCTATGCTATGAATTTTATTAAGCGCAAATTAAAGACATGGAAAAGTGATCGATATGAAAATTCGTGTCAGATGCACTTTATTACTTGATTATTATTCGATCATTCCAAACCCTGTTTATTTCTAGAGCTTTTTTGAAGTATTTAAGTAGGCTCACTTGCTGTAATAACAGCGTCGAAAATGTTGAAATACTTGTTAAAGCAAAGATGATATGTTACTTGCAGCTCATTCATTCTCTTAACTAATGAATTGATCCAGTTGGAATATTACACATGCAAATAAAAACCACGTTACTTTTTCAACATTGAAGACTCAATAACATCAAAGACCAGGTGTCGATTTTGGAGTATAATGGTTGTCAACGTTTTTGCTTGGAAGATTTTTTTTTGAGTCACCACATTCTGTATCGTCCCATTTAGATTTAGGAATATCTTTCGCACCGTTTGCGACATGTTTTTGCATTTCCTTAAGATCGGGCTGAATTAAAACTTTTTATATCGAACCAGATCTTGGAGCTTCGTTGGTACTATTATGGGTTTTGTTATAGGGGCCTTTTTCTCTGTTATAGGTCTGGCCAGATTTAATCATTTCATGACTTGGTCTAGAAGCATTTTTCAAGTTGTTTCTGTTAATCGTCAATTGCGTCTTCACAGTTTCAGGGTCAAATTTTGTACTATTGTGATTGTGATATCTTATTGCATTTGTGCTGTTGTGGCTGGTCTCACGGAGACCGTTGGAAATAGTGATATTCTGATGAGATTTTAAGCCATCACTTCTACCGATTTGAGTAGTATCGATTAGGTCATTTGAAAAACTCTGATTTGTCGTTGTGGTGATATGACTGGGTCTGGAAGCGTTTTTTCTACCGACGATGTAGGTTTTATTGGCGTTGTTTATTTTTGAGACAATCTCACCGGAATTATTAAGCTTGACGTTTCCGCTAAACGCAGTCTTGTTGAATTTGGAGTGCTCTTTGGTTGCATTTTGGCTTGGTTTGCCACTTTCGATTTTTCCCTCGTTACCTTTTGGCACATCCCTTGGTTGTCTTTCGTTAAAATTTGGGATTGCTCCTATTACATGAGCAAATTGTCCAGCGGATGCATTTATTTTTCGACGGCTCTCAAAATTATTCTTCGTGAGAACAGGCACATTATTAGTGATGGTTCTATTTGATTTTGAAGGCATTGGAAGTCTTGTATCAGTCGACTTAGTTCGAATCTCTTTTTCTGCCGTACTGTTGGAATTTGATGAATATGCAGTTTTCGTTCCATTAACTTTTCTTGCTGCTATGCCGTGTGATGTCCGGTTCGTGAGCTTGTTTTTGCTATTCTGATCAAATTGAATGGGTTCAAATGAGTCATTCTTTTTAGATACTGATGTGTGCTTCAGTTCGAATTCTGAATTTTGCAAAGCTCGAACCTTTCTTAAGTTCTTTGTGGCGGACTTCGTGTTGGGTTCATCGAATCTAGTATGATTTATGGCTTCATGATTATTTGATCCGTTGAAGACTTTCGTTGCATTAGGTGAAAACGCATCCAATTTTCTACTCTGACTAGTGGCCAATTTCTCATTCACAGTATGATTAAAGGCAGAATCTCCCTTGACCTTGAGCTGTTTAGGGGTTTGAAGGGCTTGAGTTTGCGTACTTTCCGTCGGACGAGTCAAATTCCAGGTATTCAGTTCCGTTTTGTTGAGAGGGTCGGACTCGCGAAGGTGTACTGGGGCAGCGCAACAGCATCCAAACACCGTCAGTGCCACGAGAAGGTTGATAAATTGGAGAGTGAGAGCCATATCTGAAAAAAAAATTTTATGCGTGAACGATTGAGTTTTTCGCTCGTACATTGATGCGAATAAAATTAAATCCATTGTAATATTTCACACAATACCTATCTCAAAAAACTTCTAAAATTTATGAGTGCAATTTTTTAGAAATCATCCAAAAATTTTCCTTGATCTCAAAATGCTTTTTTGAATGTTCATTCAGCTTATATTGTTTTGCATGAATTACTATTAAGACTTGCGTTTTTGGATGAAATAAAACAAGTATTCATACGTACGTGGAATAAAAATAATGAGGAACTTTCTATCACTTATAAATGCTAAACTTCATCAAATGCGATAAAAAATTGTAAGGAAATTCGTTACGTGAGTGAGTAAAATGCTTTTCACAACTTATACTCAATTCTGGTACGACACTAGCAAACTCTTTCAGTAGAAGAATTTCACCATCGTCATAGGAAAAATGGAAAAAATAGAATCTTGAATACATTTGACAATGCTCGAACGTGGCTCCTTTTTCTTATGGTTCCCATGGCTCGTTTATTTAAAATAAAAAGTTTAGATTCCATTTATGACAATTTTGTTTGATGCTATGAAAATTAGCTTTCATCTTTTATTTTGCGAGTTACGAGTAAGTTCTATCCTCAACTAATCGGAAAAAGAATGAAATGAAAATAAGAAGGCCTCAGTTAGTTTTTAGGAATTAAAGGAAAATTTAAGTCAAATGGTCATCATATAACAACATAGAGCTTCCTAAATACCGCTGAGTACTCAAGGTTTTGTTTATTATCCATGTATCCTGCTACACCAATCAAATTGAGATAAAATGCCATTTCTTTTTCTGAAGTAGAAACACTAAATAATACGATACTCGTAGACACAGTCCGAAGCGGAAAGAACAAAGTTAAAGGATACTTTATTCCAATCAATCAAGCCTCATACATATCATCTTGTGCGTTGGTTTTTCAAATGCCTTATAACTTGCACCAGGACGCAAACACGGTTACCCCGGTCAAGCCGGACCCATTTCCGACACCTGGGTAAAAGGGAGAATTTTGTCTGAGTTTTTTTCCCAACGGAGTGAAATCACCGCTCGGCGAACTGCCGGTGCCTTCTCGTGAAGGGCGCGTTCTTAATCAGTCGGCCACGGTAACGTGTTAATTACTCAATAAGTGAATAAAAATTACCGTAGTAAAATTTCGTTCATGCTATATTACGAATAAATGTCACTTGCGTTTCCGCCATGGGAAAAGTGGGTTTAGCTAGTTGTGCCAAAGCATACTGATAAATTCAAGTGAAAAAACACTACCTTACAATCGTTTCTCAACACATACGCTCAAGTTATTTTTTGAATTCGGTAAGGAGAGATTTTCCATGTGCCACCCCTTAATGCTCCCCTAGCGCTTTCAAAACAAGTGCGTCGGCTCATTCCTAGACTTCTGACTAACAAACGGAGTTGCACCCAAAGTTCAATGCAAAAATTGGCACGGGTCTTTGCGCTGTTACTACAGAGAATCTTTGAAAAAAGTATAGGGGTATCTGCTCATGAGAGGGGTAGCTAAGTACAATCATCATCCTCCCGCAACCAGCCAAGATGAAGATTGGTGTCTGAGAGTTTGATGATTACATTTCTGTTCTTACTGACCTAATTCTAAATGATTAGGGATATAAGACCGAGCCGTAAAAGCCCCCGCTTAGAAGAGGAATTATCACGCACGAAAGAGCGGGAAACATCAGCTCCTGAAGGATCTGAGCATGCTTTCTCCACGTGCTTTCAAAAGACCTTCCTCACAAATCTGTAAAGCAGAATAGGTTCCATTTGTGCATAAAATGAAGTGACCGTGCCTTGAAAGTTCTAGTTGAGGGCATTCTTTTGTATGGAAAGCACATTCAGGTTCGTTAGGTGCAGCATATACATCGTTCGTCGCTCTGTAGAGTTCCCAGGTAGAGTACCAGGTAGAGTACCTGTATAGTACCAGGTTCCCAGGTACTTTATTTCTCCAGGTAGAACTTAGGTACGCAATATACATATAGCAGGCGATGTATTTTTTGTGGTAACATAGGTGGAGGCGCACTTTATTTATCCTGGGAATTTCAGTGTAAAGGTTAATAACTATGTCGATGTTTCAGAGTAACAGAAGCCTTGTTTGGGGCACAATCCTGAAGCCCGTAGGAAGTTTCTTTCCAAAAATAAACTCCTTGTTTCGAGTAAATAACCGGTCCTCAAGTCATAACCCTAATGAAAAATGTCTCGGATGCGAGAAATAACTTTAAAAAATCACAACCCATCGATATCACTAGCTCAAGAATATTCTACATATACTCTGGGTGACTAAAGACAGTTTTAACTTCGCCAGGTTCACCCGTACGAAGTTCAAAAAAACCAGAAGGGTTTTTAAAGAGCACAAGAAATTTGACGAAACACTGATTGTAGGCTAAAAGTGGAAACAAAATTATATACTTTACTCCTCGCATCAACTATTTAAAAAATTGGTTTGGTTCCTCTACTGCTCTTACAATTATATGTTGTGAATAATAATGATGTCCAATATTCATGATACCTAGTTTACCGACTCTCGTCATCACCAATGAAATAACTGACAATAATTTTCATTCAATCTAATGTTGGTATTTTTCGCGTCAAAATAAGCAATTAAGTAAATTAAGAATTCTGATTTAAATAAAAATATAATTTACCACATTCTCTAATGATATTCCCCCCTGAAACCTATGTAGTATATATATGTGTAGTTCTTTATAACAATAAATTACGGGGACTGTATCCGGGAAACAGGAGATGCTGTTCGCCGTCGCCAATTGTACATGTTTTACAGACTTTGTTTTTTAAGATAATATCGTACTGCGCTGTTGGCTTATAATAGCAAAATAGCGTTATAAATTCATTGTCATTTGCTCAAAATCATTGAATTTTTACACTCAGGCTCAGCAGCTTTGCCCTTATAGGGACCGATTGGGTCAAAATCTGACGAATGATATTTTTGTTTTCTGTTTTTGAACTCATGTTATAGAGAATTTTCTTACAAATCTATCGATATGCTTCCATTCCTTGCAAGTGTTCGTCTGCTACAGCTTAAGAAAAGCTATCCAATTAGGGGGGGGGGGGGACCGGCTTACCTCAATTTTAAAAAATAGCAATTATCTGTTTTTTAGCTTATTTCATAAAGAATTTTTTATCAATCTAACGATATGCCTCCCTGCTTTGTAAGTGTGTTCGTTCGTCTGCTACACCTTGAGAAAGCCAGTCGTGTCATTACACGGCCATGTGACGGGTTTGTCAGGCTCTCCTGGAAACTTTAACTTGACGCGTGAAATGCCACCTCTCCCACCGTTTTAAATGTGCAGGAATGACAAATAAATCAAACAATAAGCTTAAAAATAACTGAAATTTGGTGGATTGGGTTTTCGAAAAAACCGTTTGGTTTGAAAATTAAAACAGAAAAAAATACACAAAATTTTACAAAATGGATATTTTAAATCGAAAAACATCCCAAAATTCAACGAATCAAAATATCGAAATTCCTTTCAAATATTTCTTCAGATAGTACACTTAGCTATCTAAAAAACATGTTGCCGGTTCTGTAACTTCAAAATTGAAGAAGATACAGTTTCCAAACTATTTATTTTCAGTTTCAAAAAAATCAATTTTCTTAGAAAATTAAGAAAAAACATAGGAGTTAAAAAAATCGTTCCATCATATTCCACAATGGAGAAATTTCACAAAAATCCGTCGTTAAATGACAGACTTCGGTTTGTACCGAGACTGTCTTCCCAGGTTGTTAAGCTCTACTCACCCTAACAACAAAGCAGGTTTGAGCGTTCAGCAGACATGAGTAAGCCATCCAGCTCGCGTTTGAAATGCTTTGATACGAAAAAAAAATATTATAACACAATCATTGAACAAATTCTAATTCAGTTTGAGCAGCAGACCACTCAATGCAACGAATTGGTTATAACCAACTCGTTGCATTGAGTGGTCTGCTGCTCAAAATGAATTAGAATTTGTTCAATGATTGTGTTATAATATTTTTAATAATATAATAATGTAATATATAAAAAAATAATATAATGCATATTAATAAAATAAATATTTATATAATCCGAACAAATGAAATGTTGCTCCTCCCACAGTTTTGAAGACAGAGAAATGGCAAAACTATCGTTCGATAGAAGATTAATAGAGCTACAAATTCGTCAAACTTATTAGGAAAGTTACACAAGAAGAAAAAAGTAAAAGTATGAAAATATTCAAATTTTGGGGAAAAAATCGTAAAAAAAGATAAAATCTCTAAATAATAAAACTGCTCTACACTTTTGTTGCTATTTTTAAGCCCTATCGATTGGTTTATTTTTCTTTCCTGTTTCTTCAAAATTGTAGGAGTAGCATTTTCCGTAAAGCAATTTTTTCACTTTTTTCTAAAAAAAACAATTTCCTAATAAAATCCTGAAAACAACTGTCGAATTCAAAATATATCGTTGCGTCATTTTACACCTATGTGAAAATTTCAGGAAAATCCGTCGGAAAATGGTGGATTTTTTATTGCCGCATGGTGCCCTTAAGATCACTTCTGGACACTACGCTTACTACATTCCATTCCCTAACATACCGTAGTGTCTCATTCTAAAATGATTCGCTACCCATTACATGAGATGAATTAATTTCGTATTTTGCATGAATGCAGTAATTCAACTTAATTTCACCATCTGTTCATTTTTATCGCACATTAACATGCAGTATGTTGAATGCATTTAAGATTCTTGATTTTTTTCTAATATCAATTCTGAAAACGTGCACGTTTCTAGTCAAAGAATTAAATTCATTACTCAAAATAATTTCTCCAGCGAACATTCTGAGTTTGATCAGAGACCTCACAAGCAGAAAATTAAATTTACATAGAAAAATTATTAAATCATTGGTTTGACTCCCAAATTTATCTTCATTTCGATAAACAAAGGCAGTTTACCCATGGCATGGCTTTCTCTACTGCGCAATAATACACTCTTCAAGCAAACGTTGATAAATGATTTTGCTACCCTTGAACCTAATTTGTCTGTCGTGAGCACTTGAAAATGAAAAATTTTCAAATCTGTTCGAGATCTGTCACCGACTTCCTCCTTACCTCGTGCAGATCCCTTTGAGCTTCGCGTCCAATTCGAAGGAAAAAGTTTCAGGAAGATAGAAGCGGCTCACAAGATGCTTACCCTAGGTCGAGTGGATGCTTTTGAATCATGCCGCTGCCTTATATACCAAATCTTCGAATCCAACTTGCGTAAGCTATTGCTGTGTTAGAATAATGAGATGCACCAGGGCCCAAATGTACTGAACTAAACTGGTTCGGCAACAGCGTTCTCCCCGAGTGAATTTTTGTAAGACATCAGATTGTCTGAAGATATAAGCAGGGCAATTTAACAGGTTTATTTCCGCAAGCATTATTTATGTAAAGTCATTAATTAAAATATTGGATGGGCTTGATTAGAGGGCCTGACTAAGTTCGGTGACATGAGTGACTGGTGACATCTAGTGACTTCTAGATAGCTCACAACAAAATCACTGTCCTGAAATAAAATTATTTGTCACACACAAATAGTGTTAACGAGCTTATTCAGTTTTATCTATCATTAATTAATTTATTTAATATTCAGTAGTCGATTTCAATGATAAGGTAAAAATTTATTACAGTGGAAAAAGACAAATGTATCTGCACCAAGAAATGTTTTTCGAAAAATTTATGACAGAGTAAAACAAAATTTGCTGAGTTAATTTTTTTATCAAAATGCTTCGAAGTTGGAACCGATAAAATTTGACTATTGTAGAAATTGTAAACAATGTATGAATCTATTTCCATTTTTTACATTAAAGGGTGGAAAACTCACACACACAGAGTTGGATTTTGATTTTAAAAGACTCAAGTCATTTCTTACCGATATTGTTCTGTACAGAACTTTCCAGATTGTTCCGGTTATGCGCTCAGTAGCTTATTTGTACGGAGTTTGAATATTTTTGTCGCCAGTCGGTATAAAGGCATTACACAGGGCTGTGTAACCGTGGTTAAACACAAAGAATTTCCTAACTCAGTAAAATAAACGATATACTAAAATATGGAGAGTAGATATGACTTAAAAGGAGTAATCAGAAAGGCTCAAAATTCTGATAACGATCAGAATGATTCTAGGCATGAAAGTTAAGGAACGTGAAAGTTAAAACCGCAAATATGGAGCACTTCACAATAAATGTCCAAGATCTCAAATGAAAACAAACCGCGGAGTTAAAAAAAATCCCATAATAACACTCAAGGAGTTGCAAGAAGATTGATCAGCATCAAACACAAGTGTTTCACTACACAGTATGAGCTATTAAATCTATACAGAGCATCTGAAATTGCGCTTTTCAAAGAAAACTCCATTGATGTTGAAACAAAACAGGGATGCCCCGTTGAAATTTATTCGTGAATTTTAGACTAAATTTGAAACCATTTGGAAAAGTGCAATACGGACTGAGAAAACCAAAATTGAATCATTTGATTGCAATTTATGAAAGTATGTTTGGAAAAAAGATGACAATGCCTTTTCAAGGTAGAACACAATTCCTGCTCCGAAGATATTATATTTTGGGGATCTTTTCTCGCAAATGGAGCTGGCAATACACGCATAATAGATGGCAGGACAAATATAGAACTATATCAAGGTATTCGGAATACTGACAAATTGAAGTAGTAGGTTGAATCTTCCATTAAGATAACGTTCCTAAGCAAAATATGAAATCTACAAAGAAAAGGTTCAGTGATCACAAAGTAAAACCACTCGAATGGCCAATCCAGTCGCCAGACTTAGCCCTTATTTAAAATTTTGGCATTATTTGAAAACTAAAATTTGATCAAGATCTTGAAATGCATCTAGGAAGATAGGCATAGAAGAATGAGACAATATTCCTGAAGAGAATAGGCGAGTATTACTTAATTAAAAGGTACAAGTGACGATTGACTGCGGTTGAAGGGCATAATGGGCATATACTAAAAAACATTTTTTGAATTTACATCAGTTTTGAGCTGAACGAAAATTTCCTTCCTCCTTTAGTTAAGTATATATACAAAAGTATGAATAAAAGAGCAAAGAAAGTCGCCTTTAAATTTAAAATTCGTATTAAGACAGTCTTATACTAAAAGAAGAATAGCTGGAAAGAAGAAATATTGGAATAATTATTTATCTTTTATTCACAATTACGATTTGCAAGAAGCAAAACAATAATATTTATCTATATATGAGTAAATTCATATTTTATTGTAGTTACTACTTTTGATTCTTCTTGCCCATCTACGTTTTATGGCATGTTTTATTAAAATATTTTGTCTGTTATTTTCATTTCAGTTCCTCAGAAACATGTTCAATAAAGATTTAAGAGACATATATTTGTGTCCTATTGTAAATATCCATGGGATACATGTAGCAGTGATAGGTTAAGATTCATTCACTGAGTTCCTTATAGTCAAAATAAATAAGCACAAATATTTCTCTGAAAACCGTTTACGGGATAATTTTGTAAGGACCTCTAAAAAAAGGGATTAAAGGATGTTTAAATATTCTGATACGTGAGGATTCTCATCAACTCAGCACAGCTCCTATTGCATGCTGCGTGTTTGCGAGCAATTATAGATGCAGGACTTGATCAATTATCGACCGTTCCAACAGCATCACCCTACGGCCAAAAACTAAGACTTACATAAATAGCTTGATTTTCTAAAGCTTCTCAGCGTTATTGTTGGAGGGAGTTTTCGCATCTTAAGTGACCATTACGTTCCATTTCGAATGATTTAAACACATGTTTTTTGTTCTATACTGTCAAAATTCAAATGCATCTCATAAGACTTCAGACTTGTACATTATACCTTCACGTCTCATCGTAGTTGACAATTTAAAACCATTGCATGTGGACCTGCAAACTAGCTGTTACTGCAAAATTGATGAAAGTTAATGAAAGGTTGTTGTAATTACGAACACATGGATATTTCTACTGTTGTTCCTAAAAAACTCAGTTGGTGCATTTTCATTTCGTGTCAATGAATCATAGAATTTAGAAAATTTCAGTCAAGTGATTGCCTATTCATTAAATTTCTCGTTGATTATCAAATGATTAATGTTTCCTGACATTAAAATTTCGCCATGGCTTATAAAAAATTTTATGATAGTTCTTTATTGAATGATGATAACTTAATCAAACGAAGAAGTTTTACCACGTAAGCTGAGAGATTTCTTCACTCTGACGCAAACACATTACGTGCCTCCAACACACGGTGAAGAAATAATCACGAGGTAGTTAGGATATCAAAGCGGTTTCTATCTGGTTTGTTCGAGACTTGGTATGTTGTCATACGAGAAGGTTTTACGTGTATCCCCACTTGGGGAAAGTGGAATGCCTCGTAGAAAGAATACTAGAATAACGTACCAGGAATAATTTTAATTAGGACGGAATTAATAGCTTATGACTTATGAATGGGGGTGACTTATTACGCTACAGAGGCATGGCAGGGACAGAAATAGGTTTTGGTGCACTTAATTAAACTATTTTCACAAATGAGTGAAACGGCAGGTACCAGTTTTTCCCATCATTATTCGAAGAAAATTTTTTTTCAATGTTTCAATAGGTTTGTGTCGCTGATGTTTGAATTTGAAAATTGAATCGGTTGTCATAGTAAATAAATTGCGCTCCACGTTAGGAGTATACTCTGGTATTGAGTAATTTTTTGAGCAACTACTAAAAACTGCATTGTTGTACGTTAATAGCAGAAGTTATGCCTCCTTTCTTTAGGATTAAAGCTCCTCCTGTAATTTTCAATAAAAAAATGCAAGTTCTGGAGGAGAAATTTGTTTGTAAAATGAGGAAGAACAAGTTAAATTAAGGAGTTAACAATTCCATTATCTAATCCGAAAACCCATTCTTTCCGCTTCATATGTTTGCCAACACTTAACCGTTAGCTTTACCATTCAAAATGAGAAATAGAATGAAAATTTTTCGTTAACGTACCTTAATATGAAGAACAAAACAGTGCTATGCTGTTCGTTTGCAAATACATGTAAAAAGTTGTGCTTTTTGTAGTACATGTGTTCCTGTTTTCAACTCAACATTGAAGAAATGACAATTGCATGCAAGTTACGGGTCTACAACTTTGTATGATGTATTGATCTGTTTTGTGTAATTTGGCTTGTGCCTTATCTGAGACGCGGAGCAGAAAAAAATTAATGCAATCATACCCATCTAAAGTATTCACCGAAGTAAAAGAGGAACGATTAGAATAAAAATTTACAGGCGAGTGAGCGACTGATCAAATCATTTTACCTTTGCAGCGACATTTTAGGGTGAACTATCAAAATAGTTACGGCATGTATTTGGAACATCCTACTATGGAACACCTTGAGTCTGGGACGTCTCAAGTAACACAAAAAGTTATTATGGTTAGAATTTATTTTTACTGTTAGTTTACGTCCACAATGCCTGAGGTGGCTCAGT
>JACJUY010005454.1:63129-75793 GCA_014220935.1 Platorchestia sp. MABIK | reverse complement strand
TCAAATCGTTTTATGCATACATAGAACTGGAAAAAATATTTTCGAATTCAGTTGTTATTTTCATTTTCATCGAAATTTATCCTATACAAAGCTATGAACATTTGAGTTTCTCAATTCTCTACCACTATTACTAAAAAAGACTTTAGTATTACAGGCAACTGGAAAGTTGCATCTCACTCACTTTGCGGAGAAAAAGCAACAGGATTAAAAAATGAATTATTTACAGAGAAATATTAGTTTAAGCAAAAATAATTACTGATTTAGATTACTGGTTGACTTCGTTTATCGTAAATTTCGAATGTTATCCGGTCAAGGAAAATCAATTTCAATTCACTAACACAAAACTAATGATTACTCGAATTTATTTATGAACGATAAAATGCTCATTGAGGGAGAAGACGTCTACAAAGCTGCATTTTGACAACGACTTTTTGAGAAGACGATTGATATAAAGATAGATGTAGGAGTGACAGGATCATCCTTAGCGGTATGCACCGTTTCCGTGTTTGTTAGTGCAGATCCAAAATTGAAATAGTTTTTCATTAATAAAATCCGGTTAAATAAATAAATTGTAGGTATGATAATTATAGTGAAATGATTTTGAAAAATTCGTAAAAATTTTCTGGTAATTGGTAATACAGACAGTATACCTCGCAATTTTTAAATCTTATCTTCCTGTATTTGGGCTGATTGTTACATGGATAGTTTAATCTTTTGCTCATCTAATTGCTGCGCTTGAATTGGGAATCAAATTCCTGTATCTTCCGAATTTTTCAATGAAAAAAATTGAGTTTCGAGAAATTCTGGTTTTCGTGTTGCATGGTGTGAATTTGATCAAAAATAAAACTCCAAGCAGCATAAGGGCCTTTATTCAGCAAGTGAAACAGCGTGAAAGTTATGCGATCTGTGATTTGCTAGTATCTTTATCACACCACGTTTTTGAAGCAAAAATAGTGCATGCACTTTCAGATACGCGCAAATCTTCAGTTCTGTCATATTTCTGGATATGTTGGCACCTTGCGGCATTAAATTGTTTAGTGTTTTAGTGGTATCCTTTTCCCTAGCAGCGATGAAGAACCCCCAAATGATAGACCTATGTGAAATTTCAAGTATAGGCTCCATGCATGATTTATGGCATGTTCTGAACACAGTTCGTAAAATTCTAAGTACGTATTATTCTCACATGTACGTATTATTCTAAGCTAAATATAACCCACTTCGAAGTGAATCTAACATACTTATTACTAAGCACTTTAATGCTGAAGCGATCATTGAGTTAACGTCTAGTAAAATCGTTTTTATGAGCGTGAAAGTTCAAATTTATCATATTTTTCACGTTGTGCTCGTATTCTATTTCACGAATTTCATAGCGATTCAATTTCATTTTTCAATCGCTCATATTGTTTAGCATTCAATAAGTTTGTAAGTAATTAATTGTTTGTATTATTTAACGCTAATTTAAGAAGGGAAATTAAGAAATTAGTCCGGTTAACAGGAGAGATTGAGCGATTTGTACTTTTTTTTTATTTTGGCTGACACATAACTTCGTCCTATTATTTGGTTACTTGATCATCAGAAGTTCTTGTTAACAAATTATTAATTACTTTGCTGGATAGGGATGGACACAAAGTTTGGTTGGTCAATTTGATGCTAGGATATTACTTGTCAAAACGCCCTTGATGAGCTACTGAGTTTGATTTAGAGCGATATTGGGTTTGCGTTAAAAAAATACAATTTCAAGCCAATAAAAGACCGCGAGTGCAACAGTGTAGTGCTTTTTCGGCGTGAATGTCTCTTTCATGCATCTGATGAAGACGCGAAACAATACGTAGATTTACTTCGAGAACTTCAAACGCAAAGAGACCGAGGACATTCATTCCTATTGACTGAAAAACCGAATTACTTCTGAAGGAAGACAATGCTGTCCATTTGATGGGATCTGGGAGGAGTAGTGTGCGACGAACTTTTTAAACCAGGTGAAACAGTGGATACTGTGCGCTACAGTAAACAACTTATAAGCTTTCATTCATTGACTATACAGCGTTTAGACCGAGCTATAAACACGGAGACCTGATTTTCTAGCTGGGAAACGCATTTTTACACGGATCGGAAGACGTCTGAGGCACCATTTCTGCCGCAGAAACACCTCATCCTCCTTACATGTCAAACTTTGCCCCTTCGGACTACCATTAATTTTCATCACTACGTTACCCCATTTTCCAGTAACACTTTAACAGTAATGAAGATGTCAACAAATTCGCTTACCGACTGGATCACCTGAAAATGTGAACGATTTTTCAGGCAAGGCATCCCTAAGTTGAAAGACAGGAGGGCTAAATGTGTAGCTCGCGATGACACGTCTTCAACACGCTTCCGGCGAAGGGACCCCAGTCGTGGTCTCTGAGATTTTCATAATGCTTCTCACCCACCGGTTGTCGCTAACTCAATTCTTATAAATCCTTAATGAAAGCTAAATGAAGGATCGAGCCAGTTATTGTTTCCTAAAATTTTTTTTTTTTAAGTTGCTTTCTATAATAATTATTCACTCCAAATGTGAATTGAAAATTGAACTTCAATTTATCGCATTGCCAGAAACGTGTTGGGTAGAGCATTTGTTGCGGTTCGGACAAAATGTTTAAATGATGTTTTCTGCTTATAAAGAACGAAATATTAACCGGTACTTGAGATAGCATTATTTCGCACTGAATTTAATTTTATAGTGTTTTGTTTTCTCAAGTTAATTTAAATTAACAAGGGTTATAACAGCGCTCATCCCTTGCAGGAAGAAAGTACTAACTGCTTACAGAGAATCGTATAGAATTCCGCTGAACGTTTACAGAGAGTGTGAATCAGTTTTCGAAAATTAAGTTCGTGACTACAAAAACAACACTGCACTGCATTCAAGCTTTCTTTCAATAATTCAATTGAGGTTTTCCGCTGAGAAATCTTTTCTGCTACACTTTGTCATTGCGTGTGTAAAATGGAAATAAAGATTAATAGTCAATTTTAACACATATTTCTGCCACGATATAAGTTACTAAAGCCACACTCATCTCTTGAAATCAATATAGCTGCCTTACTGTGCCTCGAATGAACTGTAAAACCGAAATGAACTAATGAAGCAAGTTACTGAAATGCTCTGAAGCCGGTAATTGGTAAATAGATACATTTTTCTTGCTACTGCTCTTTCATTATCTCAGTGGGAAATCTACGCAACTCAGCCAAACAAGTAACGTCTCAAGAATAAAGTGGTGGGATATTCCATGCTTCAAATTCTCTGAACTCCCATTGTTTTTTGTCCTTCTTTCCGATCATTTGATCATTTATCGAAATGGGCAAACAGGTGTCAAAAATTTTTTTCAACAACCCTAACTGCGAGACCAATTGGGTTTTGACAACGGTTATTGAGCTTGAAAACAGTTGAGCAGCGAAAGATTCCTTCATGCAATCGACAGTAGGGATTGTAAACAAGTTATTCGTAACGTACAATGTTTTATACGTCAACCATACGGAACCACGTATTTTAGAGACACTCATTTACCTGGAAAATGAAACCGCATAATAATGGGGATACTTTTCCAGTGGTAAATACAAATTCAAAGACAATGATAACACTGAGAAATGTTTAAAAAGTTTTTGCTGTCTCACAAGAGGAATTTCACAACAGGCAAAATCAATATTCTTGTTAGCAAAAAACGTCAAACAAGCACATGAAAGCTCATGACACAGGGTTCGTTTACTGCCTGTTTAATATGAATCCCTTTTATTTTTTCTTATTTTTTATCTACCTTGCAATGCTTGAAGCCTCCGATAGTTTTTTCACCACACATGAACAAAACTCAAAACCCTCCTCCATTTACTGTCTAACTTAAAATTTATTCCTCAGATTCTTCTTCTTCTTCGTCATCTTCCCTGCCGTTTGGTCTGAAGCCCTCAGGAACCTTCCCAGGGAGTGTTTGGATACCTGAAGAAGGTTTTGAGATGTCCTTTGTTCCTTTCTGGTCGGAATCATCATCGGTGGCACCTTGTCCAGGTCGAGGCAGTTCTTTTGTGTTATTACCGTCTTCCCCGTCTTGGTCGTCACCGCCATTCTGACTTGGCCTCGGTAGCTCTTTGGTGCGCGAATCATTTTCGTCATCTTCTTGTCCCGGTCGATTTGGTCTTGGTAGGTCTCTCGCCACTCGGGTTGAACTGGAAGAAGCTGGTTTTTCCTTCTCTGCGGATCTGAAACCTTCTGGAATCAGCGCAGGGAATGTTTGGATGCCAGAAGAAGGTCTTGAGATGTCCTTGGTCCCCGTCTGGTCGGAATCATCATCGGTGGCACTTTGTCCAGGTCGAGGCAATTCTTTTGTCTTATTACCTTGGTCGTCACCGACATTTTGACTTGGCCTCGGTAGGTCTTTGGTGCGCGAACCCTTTTCGTCGACATCTTCTGGTCTCGGTTGACTGGGTCTTGGTAGGTCTCTCTCCTCTCGAGTTGAACTACTAGAAGCTTCTTCCTTCTCTGCGGATCTGAAACCTTCTGGGATCAGCGCAGGAAGTGTTTGGATGCCAGAAGAAGGTCTTGAGATGTTCTTTGTTCCCGTCTGGTTGGAAACATCATCGGTGGCACCTTGTCCAGGTCGAGGCAAGTCTTTAGTGTTAGTATTGCCCTCTTCGTTTTCGTCTCCACCTATTTGACTTGGCCTTGGCAGATTTCTGGTGCCTGAATTATTTTCTTCATCATTTTCTTGTCTTAGGCGGCTGGGTCTTGGCAGGTCTCTCTCCTCACGAGTAAGGCTGGTTGCACCTGAGCCAGGCCTTTCCTCGTCTGTTGCACTAGGATCGACGTCATCGTGGTCATGTGCGTGGTCTGGGTCTTGATGGTCGTGTTCGTGCGTGTGGTTCACGCCTTTTTGCTCATGCTCGTGCGTGTGGACTGTGCCTGGAGCCTCGTCGGCGTGTGCGTGCGGCTTTCCTGCGTCGTGAGGAGCGGCGTAGCACCACCCCAGCAGCGCCAGCGTCAGCAAGCCCACCAAAATTCGATTCATTCCTGAAACGAAAAATTATTGATATTATAAATAGCCCAATGGGATTTGTTCGTGCAGCTATATTTGATGTGATTCTCAATAATACTAACAGCGAATTGGGGCACGTTAAATCCTGAAAACTCCTACAATGTCCGCTTTTAGATAACAATGAAAATACCAAAAGCGAAGTCATGGTTTTATTTTAACATATTTGTCTTGTCGTGTGCTGCAAATGGAGCAGTTTAGCAAAAGTGTGGTTTCTTCAATCCACCATCAAGTTCATTTGTGAAATGCACTTCACTCCTGTTATAGAATCAAGTGTACTCGAAGAACATATATTGTACTTTTAATATGATTGGTCACCACTCCTAATCTAATCGAAGAGGTAGGCGCTTAATGAGATGCAGGGATATCAGAAAAAATTTGCGGTATCCGTTCCTAAATCTGCATGTTGCTCGAGGAATTATACTTCAACGCATGGAATTAATGCTCTTGCATAACCTGTTGAAGAATATAAAATACTGGATAAACAGTCAACCAATCTTCTACTTCTGCAAACGCAGTACTGCAGGTCACTGTATCCACGGGCACTTTATTTTCACTCATTAATCTCTGAAGATTTTATTTCTTTTATTTACAGTAATGGGTATTTAATCGTTCGATAAAGTCTTTGTCGAATAAATTCATTCACGTAAACGATATTTAATGCGAGTGTCATGATCTTGATCAGACAATGCAAAAATAGTTAAAGTTGAAATCCTTTTTTAGAACATACCTAAAAAATTGCGTTATACGATAGCTTTTCAATACCATAATAAAATACATTCATTACAATTTTATCGCTGTCTTCATGCTGTGCGTCAATTCAGAATTTTATGAATTTTGTTTGATGATTAGATTATTAGTTAGTTTAAGCCTCCCTATCCTCAACATATGAAATCCAAAGAGAGGAAGGGAGAAGGCACCATTTAGTATGGAGTTAAGGGAACGCGGAATCTATGCAGAAAGGGCATAGAAACAGTAAGATTAGAAAGAAGTTCATGAAACAAGATCAAAGTTGAAGAAGAAAGTAGTAGGTGCTGAAAAACAGGACAGCAGTGAACCGAAAAAAGATGGTCCGTAACATAACAAAAACCTATGCAATTTTAACAAAAAGAAAGCCTACCCAACCTTTAGCTCGGGCCCTCACATAATCCCCCTGGGAGCGCTAATTCCCATAGATACAATAGTTGTATCCCCCTGAGGGGAATTTTGTTTGAAGGTAATCTGAAAAGTTTACCCAAATTTTTATTTGTTAGCTTCAAGAGAGTAAGATCTGAAATTTGTAATTGCTGAAGAAAACAGTCATTGAATGCAATGGGAAGCCATACATTTGGTACGAAGAATAAACTAAGCCGATGAATGAGAGTGATGATTCTGGAAAGATTTTCTTCTGTCTATTTACATAACTTCCACCACATGAAAACAAAACGTTTCGGAATCATTTCCAGTATTCCTCTTGAATGTTCAAATTATTTCATCACAAAAAATCAATGGTAAAACATGTTCACAAAATGAATCAACTCAAGTTAGGCCGCTGTCACACGGAGTCCAAATGGTAACGTTTTGTCATAATTATCTACAGTCAGCGGCACCAATCGGTCTGTGCAGCGCCACGAAACCGTCAGATTTCAGCCTTACTTTGAGACCAGCTTAGTCATACACTGATTTCCGGTTCTGAAATCATGGTATAACTAAGCTGGTCGCAAACTAAGGCTGAAATCTGACGGTTTCGTGGCGCTGGACAGACCGATTGGTGCCGCTGACTGTAGATAATTTTGACGAAACGTTACCATTTGGTCTCCGTGTGACGGCGGCCTTATAGACACTTAATCAGAACCAACTATCGTCCAGACTGTACAATCGTTGTTTCTTTCTTGCTTTGGGCATGAATTTTAAAATCCCTTTATTGCTTTCAATCACTATCAGAGCCAAGAATTTCAGCAGTAAACGACCCCATGTAAGTTGAAATAAAAACACTGAACAGTACAGGTGTGACCACTTCAGGTGCCATGCTCTGAGCACTCTATTTACTTCACGTGTACCGGCACAGGCTTCACGCAACTAATTATATGCGCCAGTGATTACGGACGCTCAACCGTACAATCTCTTTCATTTGAATTGCCAAAATCTTAGTTTCAGAATAGAGGGTAATTGGAACCAGAGCAATCAACTCGATCTCAAGCTGAAGTCCACCATTTATCATCCTTTTTTTTATTCCTTTTTCCGACCTCATATCTTCTCCGTATGAGCAAGCAGCTGTCTTTTTCTTCTTCTTTTCCAACTGCAGGTACATTGCTATTAGCATCATGCTGTCTTCAAAGCTAGGAGCGCTTGTACTTCAAATGAGTGTAGTGCCAAGAGAGAACACCTGAGTGCTGGTAAATAGCTCAAAAACCTCAAAAATCACCAATGATTGACAGAAAGTGATCTGATTGCACGCTTACATGGTGGCCTAATTCATCTCTGGAGTTTACTAATGCAGAATTTTTCGTTTTAGCTGAAGTTCAAACTTTGAAATTCCAAGCCATGCCTAAAGTGAAATGAGCAAGCAATATTGACTCAAAGTTTTTCATTTTTTGGAAAAAAAATTAATCTCTGGAGGTTTCAAAAGGAACTCGACTCAAATTTTACGAAGATATAGAAAGTTCTCAATATTAACTTGATACTATTTTACATAAATTCGTGCAATAGTTAGAGGTCCACCTGCTGGGTAAAATCTTTATGAAACCATCACATTTAAAATGATAATGCAAGCTATAAAAACTCATAACTGTTTCCATTTACTGCTTGATTTAAGCACCTCATGAGAAAAATGAATTCGATTTCATTTTCAACTCAAATTTGATTTTCGATCGGAAAATGAAACTTTTCTTCACTGTTTTAAAACCACATCGCTGCGCCTCGAAACTGAAATGTAAACCAGGTACAAATTAAATGTTTCTGAAGTCTATTGAACTTTTGAAAATCATCGCTCTGTTGCAAAACTACCTGAGTACTTAAAACTCGGATTTTATATTTTTTGACATAAAATTCAAAAGAGCATAAAGTACATTCTTAAAACACAAATTATTTCGTGAGAACGTTCACGCTCACGGACAAAATATTTTACTTTAAACATAAAAATTTATTCTAGCTTTGTTAAATATCAATAAAACTTTTAACACTTCAAAGTCATTCATTTACTTTCATCGTAAATGATCGAATATTTCATTTTGCAGTTAGTTTCTATTTCGGAAGATAGAAAAAATATTAACATTTTGGTCAACTCCATGTTACTTAATTTCAGAAACTGCTCAAGTTCTCAACATGAAAAGTGCAGATGTTAGAAGCAAAAATAGTGAATTTCACAACTTGGAAATTTTAATTTCAGTTGCGGAAAGCTTGGTTTTTCAGCTTGGCAAAGGTCCATTGTCGTGACACTAATTTAAGATACCCAATTAAATTCATTAAATTGATAACACTCTCTTTTCCCAAAATGCAAACGTTCTATTTCTCCCAACTCATCATTTTCTATTTGTATTCCAATTCTTTTGCAATATAATTTTGGCATAATATAACTGTGGGCAATATTAAAATTTGTCCCTAGGCTACTCAAGATGTGAAAATTGGTAACAAAAACCCAACATTTAACAAAAACTTTTGCTCTTCTCACGAGATGACGCTGACGCGGTGGATGCAACACTTACTGGAGATTGATCTTTCAAACAGTTGTCGGAGTAGGTGCGTTATGTAGAACAAAGGCAGTACTGAGCCCAGCAGGCAACCCCGTCCCTTATATAGACCAAGCCGCGCTAGCTGCTCCAGCCTCAGCTCCGCCCTAAGTTTAACATTGGGCAGAACCGAAGGTCAAACAACGAGTAAAATTTTATGCAGCATCCTCTCCATTCCCGGGGTACGAACAAACCGCCCAAACTCGATGAAAATAACAAGCTTAACTATTTTACGAGGAGCTGCGATCTGTTATTCTTACAGTTATTCCGTTAATGTTTTCACATATAGGGTGAGGTAAGGAATGTAAAGCATTGGTGCAGGGGAAAGACGGCCGGGAATTTTAACTCTGCTTTGATGAACTTCTACATGTGTTTCATAATTATCGTACTGTGAGAACATGCGTGTTTCAATGTTTATGGTTATTCCTCTCATCGCTGTGAAATTATTGTGATTTGTATCTGTGCAAGGTCGGAGAAATTCTGCAACATTTTTCCTCAAACTATTCATTTAATGTCCAAAACTCTTCCCAATATGAAAAAGCGGAAAAATTACATCTTTTTCACAAGAAAATCATCAAGCATGTATTAGATAAATTTGTTTTCATCTGCGTGGCGATACATGAGTCTGCTTTTTTAATAAAATAGGATGACATAGACATTTGTGCTAGTCGTGGAGCTATTACTATATAGTAGGTGTCATTAGAAGTATTAAATCCTTGTTCCAGAGTCTGAAATATTTAATTTAAAAAGTTCAATAATTGAGAACATAATTTAAAGCTACCAATCAACAGAAGTTGCCAGATTCTCCATTGGCATAAATTAGCTATTTATTTCAAAATTTACGATGTGTAATATTAAATAATGCGTAACCTACGAGTAGTGTTCCTCGTTTTTAAATTCTTAATGAACATTCGATTAAAGAAAATACATTTTCCTCATATTAGCTCAAAACCACAAATCCTGATCGCTTGAAGTTGGCTCTAAATTCTGAATGAAGAAATCATGAGATTTCATTTCATGACAAAGGTATCATGAGATTTCGTTGCTTTTTTCACGAGTTTAAGTTGAGTTACTCGTCGCTAATTGTTCCATGGGTATATTTAGTTAAACGAGACTTAAGGAAACGGTCACGGTAAAAAAAAAAGTCTGTAATTTCTGGATGGATTTTTCTGAAATTTTCATTTCAGGTGTGAATTGATTTAACGATTATTTTAAAATTGAATTTTTTTTCGCATCCGCATCAAGTTTTTTTTTTTTTAACCGTCAAAATTGGGATCAAGGGAAAGTTATTCTTAGTTTACAGTTTTGACGCTACAGAACCGGCAATTCGTCTTTAGATAGCTTATGGAGTTCTCTAACGATAAGGGCGAGTGGATTTCCGATGATTTAATTTTTCGAATTTTAGTGATTTTTTGAAGAAAATTTGTCTGCTTCTCTCGTTTTTCTTCTTGTTGTGTCGCATAATTTTCAAAATAATAAATATTTTAAAACTCTAAATGCTTTTATCGATAGAGTTTGCTAAACCCTATCAAATGATGTGTTTCCCATTCTTGTACTTCAAAAATTGTGGATGTAGAATCATTTTAAAATAGAAAATTGCATGTGTTCAGGACAGCTATTTTTCTAAAAAATGCTTCGTATTTTTCCCCTAATTTCCTAACCGAGCTATTTTTTACGTATAAACTCAAGGGATTAATAGCCTTTTTTGAGCCCTATCGGTTGATATAATTGCTATTTCTGCACTTTCAAAACTACGGGAGGCGATTGGATGTTTGCACAACAAGCTAATTAGCTGATGACTCGAAGCAGCCAGACTCAAAACAAACGCTCAGTTCCATCATCATAATTTGTTACTGAGTGTTAGAATGTTAGAACCAATTCAATCAAGGCCATGGATGAACTCTCTTGCTATTCCCGTAAAGGAACGCCCAAAACTGACTCGTAATACAGGGGGGAGGGGGAGATCACCCATCCATAGGCGCGCGCTAAGGTTACGCTAGTGCGCGTCTTCTACCCCGTCTGTGAGACAACCAATGCACGTACTTGGGAGCCAATTAGATCGTTGGATGCGCAAGAAAATTCTCTGTAAGATTAATTTAGAAACCGAATATCTCTAATCCTTCAGATTTCTACCGTTACCGTCTCCTTAACGTACCAGTAAGTTAAAAATTATTTTCACTCATTTATCCATCGATTCTGAATACCCATTTAGGTACAACTGCCCTAACTGATCTCCCCTACGGATATAATCATGAAATAATTGCTGAGGACTATGAATAAGCTTTTCAGAAGGGCTTGGCTTATTTAGTGGTTAGAATACGTCCAGTTGCTTAATAGAACCCATTACAGACTACATTTTTTATCTCGATTAAAATTTACCTCAACTGAGACATGGGCAGAAGGTTTGAAGATTGTGCAGCACTGCCTTCCCCTCGGAGTATCAGTCCTCAGTGATTGCAGGATTTATTCTATACCAAACCAGTGAGACCTAAATCTTACATGCACAAATATCCTATGGCATAATTTTTCTCAATAAAAGTACTTATTTAATTCGCTAAACTGAAGAATAATGGTTTTAAAAATAAACAGCCTGTAATAAAAATTTTACGGTAATAAGTTAGCGCAATTTGTCCCCCGTCATGATCTTTTATCCTGAAACTATCAACAAACTTTTCACGTATTTGAGCTTCCCCGAAAAATGATTTCAATAGCAATAAAAATGCAATTCAAAAGGAAAAATTTTACCGCCTCAATGCTCAAAGTATAAAGTTTTGGGCTTAGCCAAGATCATCAAATCATCGAATTGTGAAAATGTTTCTCAAACGTTTCTTTCTTGGAGGCCGGAACAAACATGATAAAACAATTAAGTTGCTTGAACAAACATGCACTGGTTGGGAAGTATAAGGCAAAAAAATGCTTTTTCCGAATGCTTTTCAATCTTGTTGTTTCAGTGATTAACTAAATTGTTTGCTATTTCGATAGCGAACTTGAATGACTTTTTCCATAAGTGTCATCCCACATCAAATGACTTTTTCCATAAGTGTCATTCCGCATCAAATGACTTTCTCCATAAGTGTCATCACGCATCAAATGAGTTTCTCCATAAGTGTCATCATGCATCAAATGACCTTTTCCATGAGAGGGATGACACTATTAGGAATCCTTTTACCATCAATTACCGTTGCGCAAATTTTATTTTTGCGATAAATAAGCAAAAACTGAAAACATAACACCACAGCCTGAAAAAAATTGAGTTTAGTCGATAAGTCTAACAGTCTGAGAGAAAAGAAAGCAAGTCTTGAAATCCATTCACTAACACTGAAACATTATGTAGAATGTATATCCGATTCGATTTTTCATCCAAACTCTCACAAATTCAATTCATAAATAAGTAGTTCTTAAAGTTTCGTCGTTTTTTTCTTAGAAGTGGTGTAGTATTTTTGTTCCACTCAAGGAATATAAAATCGTTGATAAATTAACCTGCTGGGGTTCCATTTATTCTTCGTAGTGTAGACCTTCGTGAATTTAATGCCTTTTGACTTCATTTTCCCATAGGACGCAAACAGCGACGGTTAAGATTATTTACATCATTAAACCATCTCCTCAGTAAAAATTATAAAAACATTTACAAAGGCGAAGGACCGTTTTCAGATGCAGAGTTAACATGCCCGTGAAACGTAAAAGTGTACGGACGCACTCAGAATAATAATTTACTGAAAATTTGAAAAATTTACTACTGAGTTTTTCAAGAAACTGGAGGAACCTTAGAAATCTCAAAAATATCCATAAACAGTGTTGACGGAGCTTTTTAAATTGAATGAAAGGGGCTTTTAATTTTGCTCTCAAATTATCCTGTGGCTGGAAACTTCCAAAGCTGTAATTCTCTCATGAAACATATTTATG
>JACJUY010005454.1:38920-55007 GCA_014220935.1 Platorchestia sp. MABIK | reverse complement strand
TGCAGTGAGGCATTCATTTTTAAAGCCAAGATATCCTGATGCGATGTTTTTGGGGGGCGAGGGAGAAGCATCTGGTGGAAGCATCTAGAAGCGCCACAGAGAAGAACACGTGTGTAAGCTAGAAGAGGTGGTGTGGAGGAGGAGGTGGATGAAGAGGTAGCAGTGATGGTGGAGGAGCAGGTTCCGCTGGGGGAGGAAGAGGTAACGATGGCGGTGGTGAAGGTTTCGGTCGAGAAGAAGATAGTCGAGATTGAGTGAGATGCTGCTGGGGAATGAGGTGAATGGATGGCACCGGTTTCCTGCATAACATCGGTAATGAAGCTGTACTGTGGAAGACAACACTTGAGGGCCAAAGGACTGTGAAAGCAGTGGCAAGTCACCAGTTTTGCGCAGCGTGACAGGAGTACGAATGAGCGACATTTTTCCCGATATTTTTATGTTCGAAGTCATGTCTAAGCAGATTACTAAAATGTATTAAAATTCAAACTCTTTGGGATTTACAGGAGTATATGTTAAACTGTTCTATTGTGCTTTATTGATCATGCAAGGCTGCATGAAAATTGCACTAGTTCAAGACTTTTTGAGTCGATTGTTCAAAACTAACTCTGGGATATTAAATCAAGTTCGATGAAGTTTTTTTTACAATAATCGAGAGAACAATAAAAATTTCTTGAACATATACTAAGAACAAACAATCTTTTCATATTCTTCATCGACCAATATCTTAAATTAAACAATTGCAAAATAATCATCCAAATAGATTAGTCTGAAAAATTCCACGTTCATAGCCTCACTGCCAATTATTTCAAGGTTTGTCCAATTCTTAAACCAGACTTTGACTCAACCGTCAGACCTATACTCGAAATGTGATACATTGAGAAAAAGCGTGCTAGCTAAGCGATTTATACTTACGTTAAAAACTCATGCGTTGTAATTGATCATTAAACCTAATCTACTCCGAAATCTTCACAGCTCATCACAAGTTCTCACTGAGAAAAAACATGTTGCTCATGCATATTCTCTGCTCTGATATACCAACTTTCTGCGTTTCGAGATCAGAAATACCAGCGCAGCTTCTGTACGCATTTCTCGAAGCTATCAGTACCTCTTACGCAACGCTGTGGACGAAAACATCAACGGAATCATTGGCGTTACTGAATGGTTGTATCTTGGCTTTACGAAGAGCGTCCATAAATTACTGCCAGATATAACCGCTACTCTACTTGGCAGTTACAAAAAACCTGTATTGGCACAGCATCGCTTTATATCCAGGTATTCCCTACATCATCGCTTTATTTCCATCTCTTGAAAATTACTTCTCCGGGAAGTTCAAAATTTACTACTCTTTCGTTGCTGTTTTCGACAGCATTTATAATACATAATCGTAAATAAAAAATCATTTAAAATTCTACTACAGTCTGAAACCACGATTTTAGTTCCTATTTTCGAATTTTTATTTATTACGCAAAATGGCCTAGCAAAGGCATAGCAAGCTAGTTTCAGAGTTGTAACTCATACGATCATGTGTTACAATGAAATAAATATTGACCAGAAATTGATCAAGAGACTTATTTCCCTGGAATTCTGTCAAAAGAACCTATTTGAAACGGTATGTTTGTAGTCCTGATTTTTTTAAACGTGAATCTGACCTCGTTTTGGGAATGCAGCTGAGTTAAATTCAAATTACAGTGCTTGAGAGTGTGGGGCCAAGCATTGACGTGTGGTAAAATGTCTCCCTTCTTCCATTTATCTCCCTTTGTTTACTCATCTTAAGCTCCGATAAAACATCCAGATCTAAGGATTTGTATAAGAAAGTAGTTACCACGAATATTTGATCCAGCACAATAATTTATGCTGTGAAATTTATAACAAATATTCATTCTAATAATTAAATCTGGTTATCATAACTTCAAAAATAAACTAAACTGAAACCATAAATTTGATTTTTTATGGAAAATTTAAATTTTCAATGAAAATATGTAGAGTCAGTAAATAAATATATGGTTGGAATGAAGAAGAGTATGTTTTCTAAATGAGAGAAGAAAATTGTTAGACTTTAAACTAAATGGAGAATAAACACTTCTTCGGTCTGTTCTTATGAAAATTGTGTCAGAACCTCCATCAAATAGAGTTTGCATTTAAACTTCTAAAACCTACACTAAACTTTAAGGTATTAATCCAAGCGTATAAAAAGAAAATTGTTTCCTAACTTGGTACAAAAGAGACCGGTTAACTGTACTTCTGGAAACACAACAGTCAGAAAAGTCATTCATAAAATAATTTAATTCAGTGCAGTTCAACCTATCTTCTACAATAATTATTCTTCCAATACCTACTCAGGAAAAAAAATTTTTAAGTCATGCACATTGAATTTTGGACAAAAAATCTAGCATCTACCTTGCAGGTTATTTGCTCTCACCCTGAATCTGCCAATATGAGGAAATATGCCAACAGGAATGATGCACTAGCTTGCATTAATCTTAGGATATCCAGCGTTAAATAACTAAATTTGTAACTTGTATGAATGCAACGCCCATCGACGATGAGTGAAACCTGATTGGGAGCCCTCTCTAGACGCAACATTCAGGCGCAGGAGAGACGATTTGTGCAAAATAGCATGGACTAAGGACTTTGTCTAATTCCTTTGCTAAGTCTCATACGCCGCAAATAAAACGCCGTCCTCCAGTTACATGCTGGATAATCTTTTGAAAATGCAGTGTCGTGGTGCTGAACCTCAGCCACAAATATGTCCAGGAGACCTTCAGCAATGCTCTTCCTTGGAAAAACACTGCGATTTTTAAATGTAGTTTGCCACCATGATCGAGAACCCAAGCTCCAAAACAGAGTGGTCTCCGGCTCCGCAACAACGCTGATCACAGACACCTGAGGTGTCAGTTACATGTGTTGGTTTCATTGTGCGCAATTTTTATCATTTTCATTTCTTGTGAAGGCGCCTGCCAGTGCTTAACCAGTCCTGGAAGTGTTGTCTGTCTGGAGCAAAGCCATAAAGTGGCGGGTAACATCACTGCGGTTCTCTGAGAAAAAGAAAAAGGAACTAAATTCATTTAGAACATTCCAAGGGTTTTGTGATGGTGCTCTGTAGTTGAAATATTGAAGTAAGCAATCTTCATTCACGATATTCAGAATACAAATAGCATACTCTTCATTTTCATCGAAGAGTGTCAATAAGGTGACGCTAAGTTAGGGTAATGAATTTTTAAAGCCATTCACAGTATCGTTAACGAACGTAAAATTAAGATTTTTTGAGTAGGGCTAATGTCAATTTTCAATTTTATACCCAACTTGAAATAAAATGAAATTCGAATGATCGACCAAATGCTTTTCACGAAAATTAATAAAATTAAAGAAGACTTCATTCATCAGTTCATTCTGGGAATTTCCAGCAAGTTTCACGTTCAGAAATCAATAATTTTACATTTTATTTCCACGCAAAAACTTTCGTGAAATGTTTAAATATGACATTTATGCATACGAAATGCGTTTCAGAAAAACGACGAAATATCGCAAACATGAATTATGTAATGGATTTCAATAAAGCACACCAATTCCCCCTCTTCTCGGTGCACCAAAACTACATTCATTAATTAAGTCTACCTCTTCACGGTACCGCACCTGAAAATTTAGCATAGAATGTACTCTAAAAGTTCTCAGGAGAAACATTTTATTACTTCTAATGATGACACCGATGAGAATACAACATGAAGTATCATAAGACATTTTTTGTAGTATTAACAGTACTAATAGCTACAATGCGCACAAAAACCTACGCAGTTAAATTTTCCTACATAATGGTCACACGTGAGATGCTTCTTATACTTAATGATCAGAGTTCAACTCAGTTGAGCAAAAAAGTTCTAATCAGAAAAAGTAACCTGGGACGCCTTATGCAGTGGTTTGCAAGTGGATGTGAAAAAGCAACGGAAAAAACTTCTACCGGACCCATAGAGGCGAGCACGTCCGTAATGCGTGGACAGTCATGGCGACGTAGCCTCTGGTCAGGAAAATTCCGCTCGAAAGGTTTAAAAATCTGACAGCTTCGCCTGCGTGCAGAAAGTTTCCCGTTGGTGCAAAATTTGACCATTAGGGAAAGGGTACCTTTAAACTATGATTTGAGATCACAGAAACTGTTTGAGATCGTTCTGATAGAAAAAATGCTGAACTAAGCAACTGCTCAGCAATTCTTCGGGTAGTTTGAAAAGGGTGGAATGATCGAGAAAGTTTCTCGTTGGTGCAGAATTTTACCATTGAGAGGAAGCGTACCTTTAACTATGATTTGAGATCACAGAAACTATTTGAGATCGTTCTGATACAAAAAATGCTGAATGAAACTGCTTGGCAATTCTACGGGCAGCATGAATGGGATAAAATGATCGTAAAAAATTCCCTTAGTTTACGTACGAGAGACGTACCGCGCAGTGTCGTGTAGAATTAGAAAGAGACGATTTTCGGATGTATAATAATTGTTATCCCTATTCCTATTGTATACTTAGTAAACACAGGTCTTTCGAGTACCTTGTTATACTGCGCTCGTTCTGAACATTAACGATATAATTTGCAATGGGTTGAAAAAATTCTTTAAGTAATATACCGTTGAAAAATGCCTTCGAATTTTACATTGTCTTTACCTCCTCACTGCGTATTGACGGTCTATTTGAAAATTAACACTCGAAATATTAGCTTCGTCTAGTTGTCAATACTGAATTTTAACTGCATGCAATGAATAAATTTGTTTGATTGCGTTTCCTTCAGAACTGAGAGTTTTTAACGTTCTCAGGTTACGACTTGCGATCACTTGTTAACGATCATTTGTTAACGATCACCCTTGACATGTACACCTCAGTTATTTGTCTCGGGGCACGTTTGTGGAGAACGTTTGTGGAGAACGATATAGGGCTACAATAGCAGATCATCTAATGATATTATTACAATTTTAATTGGAAATTGATGGGAATTGTTACAATTGGGTGACGCTGTAGTGTTTCTGCACAAGATTTCAATACAATATTTCAAGATTTTAGATCATGCTACTTCACAGCATTTTCAAGCGATGTGGAAAAAGTATGAGCCACGTTTGCGTGGTAGGTATGCAAGAATGATTCTGAATTTTACTTTAAAATTCTGTTGAAAATACACAAAATTTCCTCCGGAGAGGCACTAATTCTACGCAGTATTGTCTTTAGGTAACGTTAAAGAATAAACAACTCATTGCTTGGACATGCATTATTCCAATTCTATTCCCTGATAAGAATTTATTCACTAGATTTGTTTCGTTATCTTATCGGCGTAAAAGTTAAAATTCCTGTACAGGTACAAACGTAAAACTTAAGCTAGTGTTCCCTTAACAGTTATAAAGGTCATTGCATTGAGGAACAAAAATGCATTCACGGATATTTAAAAAAATGATAGATCAGATTACTGCATGAATATACGGAGTGAAGTTGAAGTACGTTGTATGTTAAAGAGTAAATAATTTAAATTAACGTCTACGCTTTAAAATTTTAAATAAAATCGCTCCGATAAGACCTGAAGCAGTCATTCTCTACATAAACAAAATTTAATGGTTAGTTTCTTTCTTTCCTCTTGATCGGTCTCTTCGTCCTCCGCCAGCACCGCCCAACTCTTCGTCCGCCGCCAGCACCGCCCAATGAATCCCTATGACTACATTATGATGTATCATTATGTCTACAATCATTATGACTACATTATGATGTATCATTATGTCTACAATCATTATGACTACAAATATTACATTATGTCGGCCAACTCCTTTTTTTGCCCATCGATTTATCAATGCTCTTTGAAATTCATAGCGATATTGCAACACAACAGTACAGGAATCAAAAAAAGAAACCAATTGTACTTCAACAGTTCATTTAAAATTAGCTTCATGTTCATATTTTCATGAACGACATTTTTGACAGCTTACCCCATTAATGCTATTTCTTTTTACTAACGCAATTTTTCTCTGACATCAGGGAGAGCGTCGAAGTCTGAATCTATTTTAGACTTTGCATAATAAACTTATGTTAACTTGAACTTTGTACTAATATTAATTTTCAATGAATATCAAAGAAATAAGTTCTATATATTTGTTCAATACCGACAGGTCATAAGCATTTGTCTGAAAAATACTGTGAACATACATGAGGAATAAAAACATTAATACAGACTATCAGAAAAATACGGTTTCTGGCAACTACATGAAAGCGAATTAAACACATCACAATACATTCTTAAACTAAAGCATAAATGCAGAGATTCGGACACCTTAACCGAACCGGACACATCTGTTTTCTTCGGTTTCTACCTCAATTCCGTTTATTGAGGATCCTGGCCCCCGCTGGCCCACGCGTCACCCCTGGTCTCAATGAGAATCTTGTGTTGAGACCTGGGTTGCGGAGTCGGAGGAATAAATTTGCGACTCCGAGTCCGACTCCACCTTTTCAGAATTTGGCGACTCCGACTCCACCTTTTCAGAATTTGGCGACTCCGACTCCACCTTTCCAGAATTTGGCGACTCCGACTCCGACTCCACTCTAAAGCATGCGACTCCGGCGACTCCGAATCCCGACTCCGACTCCGCAATCCCGGTAAATACACCTACGGACCTAAATAAATTGAAACAATGAAAATGAGCTATTACAGGATTTTCAAGCATATATACTTACAACTAAGTAATTTTAAGATATTTTCCTTTTTTGGACAACAGTTTACAGACAAGGGCTGTGAGTTAGGGCTTCCTTCAGTCACATTGGTTAAATGCAAATCTAATTCTTAAGCTATATGAGACGAGAATGGAAGTTGAAATCCCAGCACAAAAATATTTTAAGATATTAAAATATTTTTGTGCTGTGATTTCAACTTCCATTCTAGTCTCATTTAGCTTAAGAATTAGATTTGCATTTTACCAATGTGACTGATCAATTTTCTGTATATTTTCAGCCTGATGATGATGTTTGAACATCGAAACGTTGCGTTTTATAGACTTCATAGGTAGTACATTTTAACTATTGACAGTGTTCCAATAAACAAATGTTGAGTGAATTTGTTCACAATTTATCACGTGATGAACTTCAACTGTTTCGTAAAGTTGAGAAATTAGAAAAGAAATTGTCCTTTAATCATTACATTTCACGTTATATAAAGAGACAACTGGAGTTTACCATTCCCACCTTCGTTTAAGAAAACGTCATATACGTGGAAAAGTATTATCAAGGGAGTAAAAACATCAGTCAAGAAGTATTCTATGTTAAAAGTAAAGCTTTCGGGTGTCATTCGACTCATCTTCGGTATCTTGGATGAATGACAATTCTGTTCATATTACATGTAGGACATGAAGAAGTTTTTGAATAATAATGACATTACTAAAATCAAAGAGTCTAAATCTAAAGCCTTGAGATGGTTTTGATGAGTTTGTTTTATTCAATGTTGGTTATATTTGTTGAATGAAAACTCTTTCTAGTATAGGCTAAAATTCTGTGATCAATGTTTTCAAAATTATTACAGGCAAATTTGGTGATCAATGACAAAGAAACAGTTGCTCATTTATCCACAAGCAAGCCAACTGTGTCAACAGCCAATCGGAAAAAAACATTTGCAGTTTTGCTTGAGAGCATCGAGATTGAACTGTAAGAGATTGAAAGGATGTAATGTGGTTCGAAATTACTCTCTTTCAGAACCATGAGAGCGTGTTAGGTAAGGCGATAGCCACATGAAGCAATGCATCCATCTTTTATCGTGACCGCTGTTCGGGCATCTGAAGGCAGTGTAATGCTCACGGGCTGTTTTTGCTGGTATGGACATGGATCTGTTGTTATTTGCGATGTCAAAATGAACTTCCAGGGCTATACAACTGACCACCTCCACCTTTCTAAGGATCTTTATTTTCCTGATGGCAATGGGATCATTCAGGACGACAATGCTCGAATCCACGAGGCTGGAAATATTCAAGTCTGGTTCATTGTAAATGAAGGAACATAGCTCATTCAAGAGCCACCACAATCGCTTGATTTGAACCCTATTGAAAATTATGGTAAGGAAGGGCTTGAGAGGAACCTGCGGAATTTATCACCCCTTTTTTCAACAATAATAATTGATTTAAAAAACAGGCTAGTTCCTTTTTGGCTAAAAATAGAGCTGCAGGCGATCTAAAATAAAGTAGAACCAATATGCCTGGAAGTGAATGAAAGCTGGTATTGAAGCTAAAAGAAGTTCAACCGCGTCTTAATAATTTAGTTGCATATTTTTTACACACTTGGAGTAGTTTGTCTTACTGAAACTTTGCAAGTGGATTAAATCCTACTTTTTCTTGGTAATTCTTTTCAGTGTGTCTGCAGAGATGCCTGGTTGTGGGATTAGGATGCTGATCAGTAATTTGTGAGTAAATGGAAAGACCCGTGTTATCTGCTAGAAGGGGAGAGTTCCGGAGGTGCGGTTTGACAGGTGCGGTCACCTGTCAAACTCGCAACAAATGGATATAATGACCATGTTCATATATTCCAAGGAAAATCTCACTTTTCAAAAATTGTATCATTACTTTTCACAATTTGCTGACCAATTTACAATACTTGGTGAACATTATTAATTATTAAAAATCTAAAAAGCTGGTCACTCTTTCAACTTGACTGGAATTATTTTGGAGTAAATTCTAACGTTTTAAAATATCTGGCGAGTAAATTCAATCAATATCCATGTACATATTGACCGTAGAACGGAACGGAAATCCTACCATGATCTGGGTCTGTGCTCAAGATCTATTCGCTCCTACACAGATATATTTCAGTTGGCGTGCAGAAGTAGTGATTAGTTTTCAATATCTATCAAAATGAGCAAAATTACGCGTGTGACAAATGGAAGTTAAATGATGTCATCTAAACAGCCTAGCGTGCAACTTAGGCACACTACTATGTGCAATAGAATTAGCTATTATTGTACGTGAAAAAAACAAAAACTGCTAATCACACATATGGCATCTCCAGGAAACACATACCAATGCAGACTATCGACTCAAAAAAATGAAAAATTGGGCAAACGAGTAATATCAGAACGCCATTGGGCTCGCAAGGATCTCTCTACACACCCTACTATGGAAAACCGGTCTGAGCATCAACAAAACTAGCCATTGTGAAACTGCGATGCAAAATTCATTCTTGGAAGCAGTTTGCTTCCACCGTCACTGCCGGAGCCTCCACTGAACGTGTTTGAAGTTAAAGAAGGACCATAAGAGGAAGCTATGGGACGTGCAAATTTTCATTGACTGAAATGACGCACGATTCACAGACACAATAGAAAAAGCCAATCACTTTGAGAATCGTTACAACTTTGAGAATCATTTGTGAAAAGCTTCTCGCCCCATTTGATGGCTCAGTTTTCAGTATTCGTTTGGGTATTTTATATGACCTTTCTACTTTTGCAAGCAAACATTGACGTTGTGACATATCTCTCTCTTCATTCCGGTCAATCTGTCCGATCACTGCGTTTTCAAAATATGATCTCTTATACAAGATTATCATCCGAAAATATGTGAAACAGCAATTTTCTTCGTTTGAATGAATGATACCAAATATTCTTACCATGCTCAATGATATTTCTTTTCGACATAAAAATTAACTTATCCAGTATATAGGTTTCCATCCCTTGAAGGAATACCAATTTTAGGATGAAAATTAGCATAGTAAATTTAATGAGCAGGACTCGTGAAAATTCGTACTTATAATCCCAAGCGTAGCTTGATAACATCAGAAAAAATAATCCTTCATGTATTAATCAATGATGTTTAACACTTTGACTGCGACGTGCGCCACCGGTGTATACACAGAGGTAATTTTCATAATGCTGCTGACCGACCAGTAGTCGCGTATTCAATTTTCATAAATACTTAATCAAAGCTAAATGAAGGCATGATCCAGTTAATGTTTGATGTTTTCAAAATAGCTTACTACAATTGACTTTAAATTTGAGTTTGGCATTGAACTTAATATTTAGTAGTCGCAGTCAAAGTGTTGGGATTATAAAACAGCGTTGATAGCTTGATCAACTCATGTAATCATTACATCATCCTCATCATTTGTCCTTTCCTCATTTTCTGCGCCTTCTTCCCAGAATTTAAATGGGTAATGAAACGCCATTCATTCTGTATTTTGCTACCTAAGAAGTTCGTACGCTAAACGCGATATACCAGGAGGGTTAGATTGAGAGGTCAGCAGACACGATTACATTGTTAACTTTGATGCTGAAGAATCCGGTTTCTAGATGAGTTTTTATCTTTGGAGCCTTTAAGGTGCCAAAAACTCCTTAGTTTTCTAGTTATAAGGACTTGAAAGAAGCTTTAAAACTCAAAGTACGATACTACGTGCACGTCAATGTAAGCGCTAGTCTTGATAGTTCCGACCCCAAAAAAGCAGGTTTTTGTTATTTTTGCAGTAAAAAATGCAAGCATTTTACGGTTGTCTGTTAATAATGTCTGATGGCCTGAAGTCCCTCAGAAGGCCTTACGAAGCCTACTGCTCTTCAATGTGATATTGTTTAATGACCTGATGTCTCTCAGAGGGCCTAACTAAGCCAATGCTCTTCAATGTGTGAGTCAGCGTATGTACTTGGATATGCTCATCATCTCACTCTGGTCATAGATTCTCACATCATGATACAAGAGCGCATGCGGACTAAGTGTTGTGACATAGTGTTGCGGAGCGGGAAACTGCTACCGCAACCGCGTGCGGTAAGAACGCATTTGTAGTTAGATGGCACATTGGTGCGGAAACCGTGAGGATTGTCGCGCGTTTTTTCGTTCAGTGCTGTTTGGAAAAACGTTTTATTTCCGTGAAACTCTGAATAGAATGGAGGTTACGCATTTCATGAATGTTGCAACTGTGCGCGCTGCTGAAAGCGAAAGATTATTGGATGTGCCTCGTGTACGGAGATATTCCGTGCACCCATACAACCGTGGCCGAGACAAGTTTCCTGCTTTTTATGAAAACATTAGAAAGCACAGTGATAAATTCTTGACTTATTACTGAATGTCAATGTCATCCTTCGATTACCTACTTGAAATGCTACGTCCTTTGATCACTAAACAAAATACTTCTGCAAATTATTCTACATCTAGGTTTGGACATGAATGTTAGACATAAGAAATAAAAATTAATTTCTTGACAATTTTTGAGCTGCACGTTCCCATCAATATAGATGAAATAATAATAGATAATAAAATAATAATTTATAATAATAGATTCAGATGAAATAATCATAGCTATTATATAATGGAAATAATAATAGATAATTGATGAAATAAAAATAGATAATAGATGAAATAAAAATGGAGAATAGATGAAATAATGATAAATAATATTTAAAATAAAATCTGAACATTTTAATGATATTCTATGGGAAACTAGAAATGAATTGCGTTTTCTGCAGCACTGTGATCGAGCGGCAAATGTGTCACTAGCCATTACTTTCTATGTGTTGACTGCTCTAAACCGCGCCGCGGTAAATTTCTTTCCGCCGACATGCGCGGTAGAAAAAATACCGCGCGCGTTTTCAGCGCCGCGGTTTCTCTAGTGTGTCAGGCCCCGTAAGACAACACGTGCTGGTGGATTTGCGGCTACCGCAGCTTTGCGCGGAACCGCGTTTTAACGCGTTGTATGTCCCTACACAAATATTGATAGAATTAGTAAGTGGTCCAAATATAACAGTTTAGTGCTTAGCCCAGCCAAAATCAACGTTTAACTCTCTACATGTGTGCATTCAACTGAAATTGAATGATCAAAAATTTCAGAACGCCAAGAAAAACAAGTTTTCGAAGTAATATTCGAAACACCCACGCTATCGTGGAAAGCATATTGTAGCAATATTTTTGGGCTGTTATCTCAGAATGAACACAGTGAGAACCCTCAGCCCATTAAATCAGTTTAATTGTGCTTTAAACGAACTGCCCCAAACCTCTTATGAATTAAATATTGGAACTGAAAAATGCATTTCTTAGATGCATCTTGTGAGCCAGACTCGAAGCTCCTATCCTATCCATGGAAATTGAAGTTTTCATCTCACCATTAATGATTTTCAGTGACTTTCTTCCATCAAAAATGTACAGCAGTCTTCTAAGCCATCCCTCGTATAATTACTCGCTGCACACTCTCGGAATGGAACACAGGAATACTCTCGTTGGATTCGTACAGTCTTATCAACAGAAAGCAGCCAATGCACTGGCATTCTGTGGTTCCTTTCATTTTACACACATAAAATCATGCTGCCATACATTCCACAGTGAAACCCACTTACTCTTTTTGTCAGCATCAGAAGAAATCCGCCCTCCCTTGATGATTGCGACTCTTTTGTGGGATAGCCTATACTTTAGGTGTGCTGGATATCAGAAAGACCATACTGATTGTTCTTAACTGCAGAGCGGCTTACTACAAATCATTAGATGCGGTGCAGGAGTGGAAGCTGGATGCGCGGCACGCTATTGACCATGAGGAAATCTTTGCTCTAAAAGCTGTACTCTGGTCCATACATGATAGTTAATTAACTCTCTGGCTATGGGGCATTATTTAAGTAAACTTCGGTCCTGGTGATGGTCGGATAGTCTGTAATTACAGACCATCACCAGGACCGAAGTTTACTTTTCCACTGACACTTGTGTAGTTTAATATAGGTAAACTTCTCTCACTCTGACAGCGACGGAATTAGGAAAATACAGTAGTTGAATGTGATCTTTTAATAGCCTATGCATTAGGGAACTTTTTTATAATCGAAATAATAATAATGTATAATGGTAGTTGTTCCAATTTCCCATGCCATGCGGTGATGTTCGTTTCAGATAAGTGTTTGGTGTTTAACTTGATTAGTTTTGATTTGGATTTTGCTGTTTCCTGAATTCTTTGAACTAGTTCCAGTACGCTAAGATTAACATGGTTGCGATGTGAGCCGCCGATGTGCACGGAAGGAATTTTCATAATGCTGCTGGCCGACCAACAGTCACAAATTCAATTTTTATAAATACTTAATCAAAGCTAAATCAAGGCACTATCCAGATAATGTTTGCTATTTTTAAAATTGCTTACTAAAATGAGCTTTAAATTTGAGTTGAACATTGAATCTCAGTTTAACCAATTTCAGTCAACGTATTAAGTTAGCCTTAGTTTTACTTTGACTGCTTACTCTATATGGAAGACTTGTGTCTAGTTTAAGAATAATATTTTGTTCTCTGAAATTCTGTTGTATTTACATTGACCAAACGCTCGACTCTTTCATATTCTTGCTATACTGCACCGAGTCTTATAGCTTCTGAACATTTTCAATTCAATTAACAAGACCAGAGCTAATCCTGCCATGTTCTCCACAGACTTCAAAAAGAGTCTTAGCAACTCTAGCCACGACTTGGTCGGCCATTATTTTTTTCTGTCTAGTCGAACCTGTTCTTGCGCTGTAGTTGTGCGGTAGGAGTCAGGTCCAACCACTGACTGAGCTTGAGGAATCCTCTCTTCCTCTCCTGTTTGGAGTAACGGGACTTGGAGTAACTCCTTTGCTGCTTGGCCCCACACGGCACCTTCAGCTTTTTAGAGCCAGCGGAGAAGTCTCATCTAGACCTCTCGCCAGCTGCCAGCCTCGTAGCATTGTCGGCTTGCGGATTCCCGAAACTCCCACCTCGGGTTAGGAAGAGGCTTTGTCCGGACGGTGAATATGCTCATCTGATTACGAAGGAAGACCTCTCCTTCGCAAATAGTGGGGCCCAGAGTCCAGCAGTTATATGCTGTTCCTCAGGGTTGCCGAGGTTTCTTGCCCCACTTTTGCAAACCGTACAACCTTCGCCCCACCAGGAAAAGCCTCGGCTCTCCGACGTCGAGGGAAGCTAACCCCTTGACCTCTCTTCAATCGATGAGTCCATTCATTTTCATTTTGTTTATTGAGTTCAATCTCAGAATTTACTGTCCAGCCAAGCAATTTCTCTCACTGTTCGTGCCAGTAAGTCTTGAGTGTCAGATCCATACAAACGAGCATGCACATTTAAACTTGGGTATGTAATCAAGATTTACGTACTTTTTGGAAGTCCAACCAAATGGATAGTAGAGCCTGGGTTTAAGTCCCGTTGGGGTGAACCAGTTCTTCCTCTGTGCGCAGAGCTTGCCGATTGTTAGATACATGAAAACACAAAAACCCTTTGAATTTCTAACTAGAAAATTCGTCCTGAAAAGCGCTTGCACATAATACTTTAGCCTACAAATGTGGGGAGAACTTCTCCGTTCATCTCAATCAGCATGTTATGCAATGGAAAAATGTTGGGTTAATTTTCTAAAGCTATATCACTGCATCCCGGATAAGAGAGATCAGGGCGGCGGATTTTTCGCTTCGCTTTTCCTCATTGACTGCATTGGTGGCTGGACTTTTCTTTTGTTTTCCAGATGCAAACTTGGCGCATTTACTTACTGCAACTAGCGGTTTCTCAAGACACGCTCTGTTGGCGATGGGCAAATATGCAGCGGTGCGGTGGATGATGTCGGAGTCTCCTTATAGCACCAGGCCACTCAAAGATCTCGCGTCATTCTAGTGGTCAGTGATTCATTCTATTTGTTATGAATAGAACTGGCTAATATAAGTCTGCTTCAATCGATAGTTGATTTACCATGGAACAAAACTAGCCGGCCATTAAATTTTTTTACCTAGAAACTTTTTTCTGCCAAATGAATGCACAGACCATTAAGTCTTCTAAAATTTATTCAAATACAACAGAAAATAAAAACGTAGTCGAGAATTCTCGGTTCGATATTATCCTGTATTCTTAGATTACACAATTTAAACATAAAAATATTGTACCAACTCATTTTCTTGACGTTCAGCAGTGTTTTGGTTTTTATTTTTCCACTTCAACTTAAGTTTTGCACATGGTATTAGAGCATCATGACGTAAATTTCCTCTTCACATTGATCCTACATAACATGAGACTATCAAAAATTATCAGTTACAGCAACAATAAGATCAGCTCAGCAAATAAGCGAAATGATGCTCAACATTTTTGGACATGATTACCGTGAAAACTGCATCAGCTACAATTTATTTCCTCCAAACGCTGTACAGCTCAACACGACCACTACGATTCCCTCACTTCATCGAAAATAAACCAGACGTAATTCAATTTTTACGGCTAAAAAGTATATATTTAGAATTTGCATTTACTTACACATTATATTTGTGTTATATGTGCATGGGATTCAATGCAGGAACATACCTTTCTGCATAGATTCAGCGTCCCTGAACTCCACACTAAATGGTGCTTTCATCCTTCCTCTCTTTGATCGTCGTTGCCGTAAGGGAGGCTGGAACTAACTTGTAATCAGTGAATCCCCGGATTTTCCTTACGAGAGCAGTCGCATATTTCGTTTGAAAATTTTTGAAAACTAAAACACAGCCGGGATTTATACTATGCTGAGGCAAACAACTTCTTAGCAAAACGAAGCATTACTTCGAGACGGATGATAAAAAGGAGTTACAGTTGTTTACTGCGATATCTACGCGCTTAGTTTTTTTCATCACCTGAACCAACTAGTTGCTTTGAGCAAAAGGTCGAGAAACTGCAGATAATAATAATTTCATCTATTTAGAAGTAGCGATCTCGATACAATATAGCTAATGCTCAAGTTTAAGTCACTTAATGCCTTCATGCATGTATATGTGTAGTACTCACTAGTGCCTCTCGTTTTGGATGTTTTCAAATATTTTCATGCGTAACTGAGTAGGGTCCGCTTAACTACTAGCAAATGCAAAGAATCCATCTATTAAATTATATTCACATTGAGCACTCAAAGCAGCTTTCATAAAGTTAATACTCCTGTTCTGAACGTCAATACGTTCCCCATATTCTATTCATTTCAGATCTTATACACAAATTCTGCAATGACCTGCGTGTTGCTCAGTGATAAGAAAGAAAGAAAAAGAAAAACGAAAAACAGTTTATTTCCAATAGAGATGGTACAAAATTACCATCATTGGTTTTTAAAACATCTTAAAGTTAACACACTTAAATGATACACACACACGAGTATTGTAATACCCATGTCACTAGTCGAAAATT
>JACJUY010005454.1:17490-30841 GCA_014220935.1 Platorchestia sp. MABIK | reverse complement strand
TGTTGTAATTTTATACGACACATCATGTTTTTTTGCCAGTTAAACGACTCATCTTTAGATAAGTGTTTTGAAAGCCCAGCCTGTATCGTAATAGTGTTTCATCTTTTGATGTTAGATAAAATTCGTGTTATTCCTTTTTTTTACGAGTGCTAACGAAAATGATTTCTAGTAAATAGGTATTATTTTCAAATTATTCATTTTGTTTGGTCTTTACATTTTAGGATAGTTAAAAACGTTTACTTTGTTCTTCGCCAGGTTTTAGTTCTCTCTTGTCAATTCATACTGTGCCAAATAAACCGAAAAGCTTTAAAAACTTTCAGACAGCTCGCACCCCCTCGTATAGGAGCCGTACGTAAAGTTACTAGGAGTGTGAGGAAAATCAATATTCTAGCTTCTCCAAAAGTATTTCTTCACATCAAAGACGCTCTCAACTTACAAAGATATATGACGTAAATCGCTAGGTAGCCTAATTTCCACTTGGTAATTTCATGTCGATGAATGACGTTATTCTGTTAAGCATTACCAACTTCGTTCTTTTAAATTTCTCGATTGATGTATATGTGATTTTTAATAAGTCGCTTTGTTTCAGTTATAAATAATAAGATTTAAGTGTACTTTGGCCAAATACGCGTCCCAACAACGATATTGTACTACTGGTTGATGTCGTATCTAATGTACTAGGTGATGCTCATGATCAAACTCGAGGGTCCCTCGGATAGCTTCATTGAAAGTCGTTGCAACATTGATTCACGTTTCGTTCTAAATTTGTCTAGAAGATCATTGTCTTAATTATTGAGTCAAATAAGTTAGTAAAAATTTCCTTTTGTTTCTTAGATTAGTTACATTCGACTGGTGAGCTGAGCGCCATTACGATGAATTTGATTGCATTGACACACACAAAACCTATCGCTATTGATCTTGCTCTTCGCCTGGTTTCACCTCTCGAAACCAACATCCTGTTCAAATGGGAACTCTCAATTATACTTGTGTTCACGTAAAACCAACAGTGACTTAACCCAAGCATTCGAACAATATAAATATGGACGGAGGACAACCGTAACGCATGTAGTAAAACACAAGTTTCGCTTTTGATAAAAATTTCACATCAATCCTTAATAAATGCGTATCTTTCACCATCAAGAACGTTGACCCATGACTTGCTAAATGGATTACAGATGGAATAAAGAGTCGAGTAAAGCTAAAATAATTTGCCAGCTTGAGTCCAAACTGAACAAATCAGACAACATTTTCGAAAGCTATGTAAACACCATGAGAAGATCCTACGAAGAAAAATATTGAAATAAAATAAAACCACATCTACAAAGAACTGTGTGCGGCAAAACGAAATCCAAAAAGAACGTGAGCAATAATGAGAATAGTTACTCAGTATACAAAATCAGACTGTAAGAGTTTTGTGACAAACCCTCAAAAACGGCGAATGATATCAGTACTTTCTTCTCAAAAGTTGGTGAAGAATTTTTTAATGAAGTGTCTAGGCTCGTTCCAAACACACCTACAAGCAAAGTTCATTTCCTTATTTGTGAAACAAATGGAGATCAAGGCCGGTCAGCATTATAGAGATCCGAAAATTTTTATACTCGTTAACAAGTATTATTGAGCAGTTGGACACGTTGGCTATAGGCCTAAATTTATGAAAGATAGTTTTCCTGTTACAGCATCCCTGATTTGTTTGATAATAAATACATCTACAGCCACGAACAAATTTCTTAATTGGTGGAACCTATCCATCATTAAGCCATTGCATCAATCTTGTGGTATCAATAAAGCATAAAATCACAACCCTATCAGTCTCTTACCTACTTTGCACAAAATATTAGGAAAAGTAATGACAAACCAGTTTTCGTCACACAAAGATGAGTCACATCTACCTCACCGCAATCAATATGCNCTTTTCTTTCTTTCTTTCTTTCTGCGTATCGGGGGGGGGGCGGCCGAAATAATTGCAAAGGAACGTAAGATTGACTTTCATGAGGCTGTTAGAGAATTGATGACAATCGAATTTTTTTTTTGGGATCTACTAAATACTAGTTTTCGTTAAATTATTCCGACGTGTGGAAACAAACAGAAATGTCTTCGTTCTAAGTATAACTTCCGTTTTAATTATGAAATACACTTTCTGTTCCACGAAAAAATTTAAAGTTTCCATGTTTCAATAAAAAATATACCAAAATTCAAGATACAAAGCGAGTACAATATCGTGCTGCAGTCATGCTGTTAACCGCTCAGACTTGACCATGAGGACATGAAAATTATTCCTCAAGATATTGAAGATGATTAACAATATTGTGAACGATGCATCTCTCACTCAAAATTTCCATGTCGTAAAACAAGTTAGCTCGGATATAAATTATTAGCAGCGATAGATTGTCAAAATGGAGGATTATCTTGAACTTGCGAAAATGTATGCCAGCAAAAACTTTCGGAACGCTGAGTTGTTCCTAAAATATTTTAGGGCGTCTTTGTAAGGCTTTATAACAAGTTTAAATAAATATGGCAGTTCAGCAACTAAGAGAAACTACAATTCAGTGACCACAAGCAGCTCGAGGCAAGTGTGCTGTGAAGGTTTAACTAGAATATTCATAGCCACTCACGGTACTTGAAGAAGGCGACGCTGTCGACCAGAGGCCGCGAGGTGACGGTGTCTGGGCCGCCGTCGGTCATGGAGCAAATATCGGCCACGGCGTCGTAGGAGGCCGCCGTGCAGCCGGAGTCCAACCAGCACTTCGTCTTGCACTCGCCTGGGCAAGATTAAGATTATTGAACTTCATATATTCTATGAGCAGATAATTACAATGTTAAATTCATTTACCTGACAAATTAAGCTATCGTTTCTCTCGCATGCATAAAGAATAATTGAATAATAATTATTCTTGCATTCATACCTTCAACGCAAATAACTGAAATTCAACCAGCACTTCGTCTTGCAGTCATCTGGACAAAAAATAACTTAGATTAATTTCGTCGTCATTGATGAACATGGGTCGTTAAAAATTAAATCGATTCAACGCACAGATTTCAAAATTGTTCCTTTTCTATGCCTTGATTTAACCCAAAAGGGATCATGCTATTAATTGATACAAATGTCACGAGACGTTAAGCCTCTCGTTAATTTTCCTTACCTTTGCAATCTCGGAAGTGAGGAATGGCCCCCCTTGATAAGAACGCAAACAATAAATTTGATAGAAACAGCATTCAATATGTAGAATAGGCTATATAACTCTACAATAAACCTGCAAAAATCAACTGTTACTGTACTCATCAAGTTTGAAGACAACCGACTTAGATCGCCTAAATTTTTGCGGTTATTTTCGATTTCCTTGATTCAATGCTTGTTTTCTACTTAGACAGGAATACATCCAATGCCAAGCATTTGTCATTTACAGTAAAATATCAGAACCACTAGAACAATAATGATTGACATCAAACAATGAATCTTAATAGTTTACACAGGCAATTGTTTCTAGAAATTGAATACTAACAATTACCTTTGGCCAGCCACTAGTCGCTTCGCTCTATTCGCTGAGCACAGATATTTTTAGAGCACACACTTTCGGCACAACAGCACTCATACTCTCGGCACAAACCACCGACACAAACGATCACACTTGACACACATGATACATGATTCCCACAATAAATCTAGACTCAAAAGAACATTACACACAAAACATTACACAACAGTATTCTTCTATAGTTTAATTTATTTGAGAACGATATTAGTTGCACAAATAACTGTATAAGTTCAAATCCTAACGAGAAAAACAAAATATCGAGGTTGTTAAACAATTGCAATAACAGTTACGCCGATAAACTCACAGTCATTCTCGACGTCTGCCACCAGGCTGATGGGGCTGTGGATCGCCACGTTTGCTATCACCGTGCCGTACTCAGCTGCTGATGGAGCAGTGGTAAACAGCTGCAGCAACAGCAGTTTAGGTAGGAAGCTGCTGTTTAATACGTCCATGAATGTTCGTTTGCGATAAAAAAATTCTAATTTTCAGTTTTCTGCACGAAATATGAATTAAAATAAAGTTTGGTGGACTTTTATAGCGTCAGTTGCAAAATCTAGTTTGCTACAAATCTGTGGTGAACCTGTTCAATACCTGTTAATATTCTGTGAATACTGAAGGAAAGGAATATAAATTGGGCTTCAGTTGAAATTTTCAAATTCACAATGCCAATTTCATATTAGGTAATTACGGTAAAAGTGCTTTTGTGTACTTATTAATTTCTGTTGTATTCAGTTTTTGTTCCAACCTAGTTATCAACTTTTTTAGTATGGGGAGTTTGTAGAAAATTCCTAATGTGAAAATATCACTTTAGGGTTGTCGAAACCCTTCATAACTTCTCTATTGAGTTTCACACAACAAATGTAAAACACATTTCAGTGTGCCAAATGAAATGGACTTCTTGTGAAGCTTGTCGGAAGAAATTCCCTTGAGTATAAAAAAATGCCACATTTGCGATTCTTGAAATGCACGTCCGAAATCTTCATTAAATTTAATTTCAGAGACTGAATTTTGGATTTTTAATACATGTACTATTGAAATTAGATCATGAACAAAATTATGGTTTCAGTAGTTAAGCCTATGAAATGATGAGAACAAATAAATTCGTTAGACATGTAGTCGATGATGCAACAATGTTGAACTTGTAATAAAAAGAAGGACGACTTTGTATACAAAATTTTTTAAAATAAGTACGCGGATTTCCTGTTAAAATATATCGAACATAAATGGTGAGATAACCTGTTCAATTCAGTTAAACAGCTAGAACTGAGTAAAACGATTCCACTCATGTGTTTTAGTTCAAAACTAATAACGTCAACGATTGCAAATGATGCCTTCATTTTGTACCTGCGTGGGAGTTGTCAGAATTTAAAATAGCACAAAGTTTCTATGTTTTACATGCATCCCGCGGAATTAACATCCCAAAATTATCGTACATTGTGTAAAACAGTAGAATAACCGTCAAGGCATGTGACCATTGTTTCAGCGAAAATATTCTAATTAGGGCATGGTGCTACTACTCACGGAGAAGTTTAAGAAAAATTGTCATGTTCCTAACAAAAATGAACCGAAGTCCTCATTAAACTGGCTGACAACAGCAAAGTATGATAATATCCTGCTATCTTACGACATTTTCTATGTTTAATATTACTGAAATCAATTAAGAGACAAAGAAAATAGATGTTTAATACGAGAATAGTATATGCCGCTGGCCCGACCTGCCCTAGCCAGGGACTGAAACGACCTCTCTGACCGAGTCTACTCTGCAGTGCTCCACCACCTCATTTATAGGATTATTGCTCTCACAAACTAAGGAACGTAAGTACAATTTCTTTTTCTGATTAACTAAATTTACATCACTGATTGTCCAAAGAGAATGAATATTGAACACGCATGCAAAACAGAGTTTCGAATCATTCATGATGTTCTGAGCATTTTCAGAAAGATGTTCGATCGTCATGAAAATAGATATTACCGAAACCGATATTGAGAAGCATTGAGAAGTATGGAGAAGTATTGAAAAGTATATTCACATTTGCTGTGCATGAAATGTCATGATTTTCATAGTTCTGCGCCGTGAAAATGTTTAAATGTTGGTTTATATTGAGAATTTTCTTTCTTCCCAAAAACAGCTCATTTTGGTTCTGGTGACCCTCAGAGAACCAATAGACTCCTAACATAACTCAACTATATTCTATATAAACGTAAATGTGTGCGAATGATCATTTAGGAGAATTGCTTCACTGTTGTGAAAGGAAGATAAAAAACTGGAAATAATTATGGTTCCACATCTCGAGTGAGTGTAAATTGATGGGATGAAGTTTTATTCTAGAATGGTTTTACCGGTCACTTGAAGCCGTCAGGAAATTTACAAAAAAAATCATTTCACTAGATTTTTTTCTCGGATTTGGAACATGCGAACCACTTTATGCACGTAATGCGATAGCTGAAAATTTACCTTAACTAGTGAAAGTATGAAATCTCAACTGAAAAATTAAATGAAATAGATTTTCTGAAATTGAATGATCCTACATCGGTTTGACTTTAAAATTTTATAGCACACGTGCATCAACTTAGTGAAACAATTGTATTGAAGGGTTTAGCTTCAATGCAGGTACTATAATACTGATACTATAATACAGATGCTAGAATACTGATGCTATAACACCGAAACTTCAATACAAATACTTTAATACCGATAGATCAATACAAATACTATAATGCTGATATTGTAACATAAATACATCAATACCGATACCGACTGTAATTCGTACGTAGGTTTTCGCTAGATATTTTTACTCACAAAAAGAGTCGACTTTTTTGGAGAAGTCAGCATCCACCACTTCGACATCTTCCATCACTGTCATATAACGCGGCTGCGGCTACCACAAATATCAATAACTTTAAAAAATGATGGTGGTGCTCAGGCGTGTTTGAATTCCCAATTTTGACCACCTTTTCACATATATTATATAATGAAAGTTGAAATAGTTTTGTATTTCATTACCCATGGTGAATCTCCCTTTTCAAAACCGTTCTTTTCTTGGTAATGACAATACCGATATTAGGCCCCGCGCCAGTATGGATATTCTCGTATCTTTGTAAATAATGTTCGTCGAAATTTAATTCGAGTATCATAGATACTCCCCAAACCCCCTTGAATCCGGCTTGTCCGAAATTCGAGAGAGCGACTGAAAGAAAGGTCCCCTCTCTGGAATTTCGGAACTTCCTTATCTGCTACAGACTGAGAGCGACTAACGAAACGGTCCGCTCCCTGGAATTTCGGAACCGCCTGATCTGCTATTGAAATCCTCTGCAACTAATATTGTTCTTGCCAATAAACTCTGGAAATAAACCTAGTATTATCTTCCCCAAGAAGAATACTGGCTCCCAAGAAGGACCAGCTTAAAGAATTATCAAATCGGGCCGAACAGGACTCGCCCACCTAAATATCTATCCCTGGCTCCCAAGAAGGACCAGCCTCAAGAATTTTCAAATCGGGCCGAACAGGACTCGCCCACCTAAATAATCTATCACTGGCTTTCAAGAAGGACCAGCCTAAATAATTATCTAACAATTGGCGTCAAACAGGACAGCCTAACAAATCTAATAATAAATATATATATATTAACCGGTTAAAAGTGCGAGGATGTAAAAAAACTGACGGGTCTATCCGTGACACCAAGGCTTAGCACTCCGGGTGATTAGATCTCGGGATCGATCAGTTCTCCGCGCGGAACAGTTTTCGAAGCAAGCAGTTCTTCTGACGATGTTGAAAACGCAGAGACAGATCAAGCTGACCAAGGATGTAGGGAAACCCTCCTACTCAATGAGTTAATTGCAAGTTCTCTGAAGAAAGAACACAAGAAACATGACAATTACAAAAAATAAATGAAAAAAGTTAAAACCTACGAGAACAGTAACATGTACAGTGAGAATAGAAATTTTTATCATCCCCATAATACTTTTACGCAATCCATCCACATGCACCTAGGAAAAACATCAATTTCCTAGTGATTTTCGATGAGCAACGACTGGTATGATATTTAAGACTGTTACGATATTTGAAAATACATTGCAACTATTGGGCAACGATTGTTACGATATTCATGAAAAAACATCAAGTTGACGTTCACAAGTGAAAGTTCTTGAAAATCTAGTTGAGATAGGGACCGTGACCGGACATGAGCTGAGACACAACACGTGTGGCAAATAGGTGTTTATCTCGCCACCCAACTCAGGCTGTGCCATAATTCATCATAGTGACCCACATAGCAACCCAATGAACCAGAGAAGTTCGGCTGACTGTCGCAACTGTTGTACTACATGAAAAGCGTTTCAAACTCATGCAGGGCACAGAGTTCAACGCACAAAATACAGAAATATGGGTGCTCAAACCATATCGTGGGTTAGAGGGAGATGGGTGCAGAAAGTTTCGCAATATCGAACACCACGTCAGCTACTACCAACTTCATGATGGTGAATGACACCAGGTAATTACTTTTGAATACAAGGCGACAAAAACCGATGCTTCTTGCAACGCCAGGTCAAAGCAACATTATTGCATGATTGCGAGAGAATTCTACACCTAGGATACAAGTACCGTCGTCATGCAAACTAGGTAAACTGCAGGGCAACCATCACAATCAACGCCAGCTGAAAGCGAAAAGATTCTGAAAGGTTAAAAGAGAATTAAGACCTCCGGTGGAATTCCTTGAAATGCGATCACGGTTTAAAATTTGGAACCCCATCATGCTGAATTTGTAATTGATGATGCGATAAAGAAATCTCTGCTTTTGGATATTTTGCTCTAGTATAAATACTAGTGAAGAATGCACGGTCTCCTTCAATATATTCTCACGTATACGTGGTGAAGGAAAAGAAAAATAAATAGGAAAAACTAAATATTTGAAAAGTTGGTATGAAAGTTCATCAAATTTTTTTCAAGAATTCGTTAATACTAAGAGCATTATATCTTGTGCGGAAATCAATAGCTTTCATGCAAGCTATTGATTTCCACTCAAGTGGAAATCAATTATCTTTTCCTGCTAAGTGGAACATATTTAATAGTTTTTTATTTAGCTTGAGCAAATTTTTTCTAATGTTCATTAATTTTCCGGTAAGCTTAGGCAAAAACTTTATTGAAATTTTTCTCTGATTTTTGCGAAATTATTTTTGGTGTCAATGTCGAATCATTTTTCGGCCATCATTTTTGGTGTCTTGCCAAGCATTCATTTTTGAAGAAGCATTATTGTTTCATTTAATGAAGAAGTAAACACCTCCTTATGCAGAAAATACCCACGCTGGGGCAATTTCACTGATATTTCAGGAAATTGGCGACATTTGTTCATGAAAACTTCTCTCTAAACTGTTCGAGTTTTGGTAGACAAAGAAGTAAGGTACAACTTCAACTCCATCTTTATGTTCGAGTATTGGTGTCTCCACACATAACAATGAACACACATCTGACGGCCCCACACACGTAAAGAATAATTTCAATAATTGAGCTGGGAGAGCTGAGCATGAATGTAACGGATGTTGCTTTGCCTCACTGCATTCAGTGGGAATGGACGCTATTTTTGTAATGCGGTATACCGCATGAAATAATTCATCAATCATATGATGGCAAACTTGCGAAATAGGGCAAAATATAAAATGACAACAAGTTGGCTTCAGTTTTTCCAGAGGCCTTCATTATCCGAAGAAATAGTAATTTCGTTCGATCTCCTGTGGTTCATTTGCTCTCATTTGACACTGAGTCCACCTTTTGCAACGGTAAAACTTTTGACGTTTGAAAACTCCGTCAGTAATTACCGTTGACTTTGCCTCATCCGGAGTATTCCAAAAATTGTCCAATTGCTAACTTCTGGAAATGTCATAAAAACATGAGGAACATTACATGTAACTATAAAGAAAGTTTCTCTATGAAATTTTCACGAAAACTAAAAGCTATAGAAAAATTCTCTTAGAGTAATTTTTCCGTGATAGTTTTCCGTAATAGAAAATAAAATTAGAGGATACAGAAAAAATATTAGTTGAATGATTTCATTAGAAAATTACGAATAAATATAATTAATAGCACGAATAGATACTCATGTTAAAATTGTATTGAAAGCTTGGGAGTAGGTGGCGCGAAGGTAGAGCACCTGGGGTGGCGGGCCAGTTTGACAGCTGACGTCTGAAAACGAAGAAACAGGGCTGAGCGAAGCTGATGGCACAACCTCTTAACCCGCCGAGTCCCATGCACACGCTAAAGAGCCAGAACCCACAAATCAATTAGAACCCCCAAATCAATTAGAACCCCCAAATCAATTAGAACCCCCAATCAATTAGAACCCCCAAATCAATTAGAACCCCCAAATCAATTAGAACCCCAAATCAATTAGCTATACATTTTAAACATGTAGTTTCATCCATGTCATACATACAAATGAATGTAATAGTCTTCAAAAATTCGAAGTAAATCTTGTCTATGGGAAAATAAATATTCGAAATACAATTGGCACGCCTATAAATTACATTCACCTATTTAATCAGGGAGTACGTACCTTGGCCTCAATACAGGAACAATGCTATTGCCTAGTTCGGGAAAAACCCACATCGTAAGCCGGATTTAGAAGTTTACCCTAACCCAGGTTCACCGACGCTAGCCAAGTGTTGACCACGTCAGACATCGAAGACAAGTTTGTAGGAGTTCGACTTACGTCTGAACCAACGGGCGGACAGAGAGCAGGTGCAGTGGAGGCTCCAAGGATCAGCGGCTGCCCAAAGCTGGTAAAGCAGAGGTTGACTTCTACTCAGCTGACATGGCGTACGATCTCTGTGCGAAACTCAAATGAAGAAAATTCCCGGGGTAAAGTATGGAGATGAACAATTTGTGCCGTGCATAAGAGAGTTGAAAAATGGAGTGGTTATCGTTCTGCGCCGATTCTCCCAGAAGCTGCTGACAGAGACTCAAAACGCAAAAGGTTATGTGGTGACTTCCTGGAGTGAAGAGCGTCGAATTTATAAGGTTTTCATGGGTTTAGACCTTCCATCACGGCTTACGAAAAATGGATTACATTTTACATTTAAAAATGCTCTTTTAGACAAAAGCTGGGCGATACAGAGAGCTGGGTAATTTGGTGTGTACACCAGAAAAGTCACTGGTTTTAACACCTGAAAATCATTTGCTAGTGCACCTGGAAGTAATTTGACCAGTGCACCTAGAACTCGTTCAGTCAGTACATCCAGGAATCCTTTTTCTACTACACTTGTAAAAAATTAGTCGATACACTTGGAAGTATATTTTCATTACCACACCTGAATTAGAACATGGTCTTCACACCTGGAAATCTTTTCTCTAAAACACCTGGAAGTGATTTGGCCAGTGCACCTACGTGGAGCTCGTTTGGTCAGTACGCCTTGAAACCCATTTGTTAGTGTATCTAAGAGGCATTCGGTCAATACATCTGTAAATCTGTTGGCTTCCAGATGCCATTTGACTACCAGATGCAGCTTGGTTTCCAAAATAATTACAGGATCGGTACACCCACAAGCCATCAATTGGAATCGCCGGTTGACATCTAACTGATGAACCGACATTCAGTCACGTGAGCATGTCATATATGAATATGATAAGCAGGCATGCCAATGGCTGGATGCTTTGTCAAGTCAACCAATGAATTCTCATGGAACCCTGCTCGATCACTCTTAACTTTTTGGGCCTAGAAGCAAATTTAACCAAGTTTTGGGAGGTATTTTTCTCACAATAATAGTTGGGATCAAATCGTGACCATAAAACAACGTAGGGATTTTTCTAATTTTTTACATTTTTATTATTATAAGTCGAGCGTAATGTATTGAATTTTGTTTTGAATAAAGTGAAGGAGGGTGTTTTTCTCCAATTCAGAACTATTCGCCACTGGTTGTTCTAAAATGGAGACAAGAAAATAGGAAAAGGCCGAAGTGTATATACACTTCCTGGTAAATTATGTTTTACTTTGTTCTGTAGAAATGCCATGGGTCACGATGGAATGAGTTTCTATTGCAGTCATCTACTAACATTCATTTTCTGTTGCTGGAATTGTGATTCTACTGGGCTAACTAAATCTAACTTTCTATACGTCATTCTGAGTAACATGTGTTAAAAATATTTTTTCCGCAGTGGAAAAACAAGCCACGTCAACGATGTAAGAAATTTCGGTTGATGTGTAGCGTTTGCTAATAATATAATTTCCAATATTGAGTGCCTAAATATAGTTAAGGAGATGTAAATAAGCAATTTATCTTCTATGCACTTTCCGTCGAAAATGAGTATTTAACGAGTTATAGCGGTAAATTAATGACCCCAACTATAGTCTTTGAAGCGGAAAGAAATTCATCGAGGGCGTTGTACGGCAACACTACAATGGACTCTCCCCTTCCACGCGCAAGTTACGTTGAAGCTGCGGTGGTGACTACATGTGTTTGGTGTCAGTCGGATGATTTTGGAGCGATCGGGAAATTCATAGGAAAAAATGATGAGGCAGTTGCATTCTTGAAAGATCACGGTGTTTTACCGAAGGAAGTGATTTGTCCAACGTGTAATAACCTGTGTTGGTATGAAGAAAAAAGAAATTTGTGCTGGTGTACCGGTTCGTACTTAATTTCAAAAACCAAGAAATTAAGAAATTAAATTAACTTCTTACTACAGCTGGAGGTTAGTTACAATTTCTACATAATATAAGATACTCTAACGACACTATTATTAGACCGTTAACGAAAGAGTCCATTTGGGGTCTTCCCCTAATGTCGTTGAGTACATTTGGGGTCTTCCCCTTTTTTCCACGCGCTTGCAACAACACAATTGCGAAAGGTACCATTCCGCTATAACTCGTAAAATAATAATTTGCGACGAAAAGTGCATTGGTAAAAACTTGTTTATTTCGACCTAATTAACTATGTTTTCGCACCCAAAATTAGAAATTCGATTATTACCAAACGCTACACATTAACCGACATTTCTCAACGTAAAACTATATGTACGATTTAGATTTTTGTGTGCCTGCATTCGGCATGCAATGACATCCTCCACAGCTGGGTATGAAATTATATTCGTGCAATGATATTAAAATTCGAAAACACTGTAGAGAGATCTCGAGTTTCCCCTTTAATGGTCTCAAAAGACAAAATTAGAAAATAACATGCGCATTATTTGTAGCATTTGAAATTACTTGACCATTATGAAATGTATAGTACTATTTTTCTCATTATACAGATACCATGTGTCACCAATTTCAACCAATTCTTCCATTTCTTTTAATAAACAATTGGCGCGTCCCACAACCCTTGGTGAGTAACAAGATAACGTTCTAACGCTATTATGTTTTTTCTAATCTAAAACCGGTTTTCTTTTTGTCGAAAACACCACTAGCATGTAGCGACTCAGATGACGAACAGTTTAATTTGTGCCCACAAAAATGCTATTTCTGCTCTGCAGCACCGGCACAAATTAGGAAAATATCACAATATTTGTCGATTATTAAGGGGTTCCCCGAAAACTTTATGTACTTCGAAGAATTTCATTTCGAAAGATACTATTGTCAGAACCGTAAACATTGTTTTGACTGCTATTTAAAGAACACATAACGCCATTTGTTTGAGTTTTTCTATGTACGTCTTTTAAATAGTTATAGTTTTTAAATGATACGCTTATTTCGTGCTTCGGTTAAATAAATGATTCCAAAACGACAATTCGGCAGAAAAAGAGTTACTTCATGATATAATTTTTTATTTCGCTGAAAACATCTCACATTTCGCTGAAAACATTTCACATTAATCACCCTAATTAGTATGATATA
>JACJUY010005454.1:0-13329 GCA_014220935.1 Platorchestia sp. MABIK | reverse complement strand
GGAAAGACGAAATAGATGAGCTGTAGATAAATGACATTCATGAATATTATCAGGGTATATGTTTAAAAAAGAAGAGAAAAGTAAAAAAGTATTCAAGTTGATCATTATATTTCATAACGCCTAAAGTTCTAATTTCAATGATGAATTTTACTACTATATTTCTTATTCAATAATTGTTTCACCTGCGTTGGACGCACATTTGAAGTTTCCCTTTTGAAACAATGTTCGTGCCAGAACACTAGAGTATTCAGTTGAAATCAATTCAAAAAACTTGGGCACCATGATAATTTTGCTGCTTTATTGTTTAGACCACTATTATTAGTATACGCTCTGAATTGATGAACGTAGAAAGCGATGCTTAGGAACAATATTTTAATTTGAATACACCTTGAAACTACTTACACGCACGTCGTCACAGTGGCACCTGCGTCTCTTCAGTGTAATAGATATTTTAAATTAGACGGCATCGTTTTAGTCTAACCTCAACGTTTACGGATAAAATTGCTTCCAGTTATTCTTAACTTGAACTTTGCCCATTCTATTAGATGAAAAGCTAGGGCAGATTTTAGCCCGTGATGGCTGTAGGTTTTCACAAGATGTTATCGTTTAACTGTCAGATTGACTAAAACGTGCACGCATGTTGAATGACTTTGCACTCAAGATTGGTACGACTCTTTCATGAAATCTATATTAGTACGTGCAGATTCAATCACTTCATTCTCGCGCAGATTTGATCTCTCTTATTTAACTTTCTTCATCTTTCTTATCGTGTGTGTGAAATCGTATATTATAGCTTAATCTGTTCACTAGCAGCCTTCTGACCAGGTAAAACGAGAGTGGACCCAACAATCACTGTATTGAGTTACGATATTTCGATACTCTGTATCAAATGAAGTGAAGAATTTTTTCAGGAAAATTGTTCGTAATCAATCTCACTCTTTAACTATTTGAATGAAAGTTCAATGTTGAAAATGGAACGGAAGAGTAACCGAACGTTTAGTATTCATTTTGTTATGAAAATCAAAGTTTTGAATATCTATTCTAAAAAGTTTGTTCTGTGACTTATTTGATGGTCTGTGACGTTTTCCAGCCGAGTGAAATCAGGTTCTTAGAGGTTTCAAATATAGTCGATAATAATTTGAAAACAAATACGTCTAACGCGGAAGAGAAAGTTTTCTGTTAAAATTGTGAAGTGCAAAGTACTTTTCCCTGAATAAAATAGGCTTTAAACTACGGAAAAAATACGCTTTGAGGTACTATGAAACCTACTGATCAATTCTGACGCTATGCAGCTTTTAACTTGAAAAATAATTTGCTCAGGCTAATCATTTGCCATTAGTCTGGACAGTTGAAAATTTAAGGCTTTCTAACGTATGCNAAATGGTTTTCACGACGTGCTAAGAAACTTTTGTGTCTTGTGTACGACGGGTAGAGCCTTCATATTTGATGCACAATGAACACATTATAACTATGATGAAAGATCTATACATTAAAGATCATTACCAAGAATTGAAGATGAACTGAAGATGTATGTTACCATTATGTGGAAAGTGGAGGATTTTCTAAAAATAATCAAACAGGCTTGCCTCTTAATAAAATATCACTGAAATACTGAAATGAATCAAAACGGGCTTCTTTCTTTTTATTTAAGATCACTGCAGATCAACAAAGAACTGAAGGATCGTTATGATTATTCAACTCGTGTCATGTTTGTTGAGGAAACACTAATAAAACTAGAAGTTAATTGGCTGATTAATGGGAAATATTGTTATCAAAATTTCCACCTTGAAGTAAGCCTCATTATTGTGAATTGTCTTTATGGCATCACTTATTTTACCGAGGCGCGAACGAAGCACATCATTTGAAATTTATTTTAACACGTACTGAGAAAATACTAAAATTATAACTATTATAACACGTACCGAGAAAAACTCAACAAATGGCGTTATGTGTGTTTTAAAAAGCAGTCGAAACGATGTTTACGGTTCTGACAAGAGTATCTTTCGAAATGAAATTCATCGAAGTATATAAAGTTTTAGGGGAATCATTTAATATTCGACCGATTCTGCTACATTTTCCTAATTCATGCCGGTAGTGCAGAGAAGTAATAGTATTTTTGGGGCACAAATTAAACTGTTCGTCATCGGAGTCACTCCGTGCAAGTGATGTTTTCGACGAAATGAAAACCGTTTTTAGATTAGAAAAAAAACTAATGGCTTACAACATTATATTGTACCTCGCTAAGGGGTTTTAAAAAGGACGTAAGAATTGGCGAAAATTGGTAACAAATGATATATGTATGATGAGAAAAATAGCATTATTCAATGCATAATGATCAAACAAATTTGAATTATGAAAAAATCCCCATTCTTTCTTTTTTTTTTAGAACAAAAAAACATAGAAACTTGAGATCTCGCTGCCTTGTAGTCGGAGGCTAATTTGGCAAACAAAATTTGTTTCCCGACTAAAGAGGATGTCATCACATGTCGAATACAGACGCAAAAAAAAAAAAAATTGAAAAGGTTGTTTTACGGGAAGAAATTTGTGAAGACATTGGTGTGTTGTTGTCAATCAATCAACCTGCTAGAGCTCCAACAGAGCTGCACGGCTCATTATCGCTGAGGCCGGAAGCCGCAAGCACCGATAACTGATAGGTAAACATCTCAACACAGCACATCCGAAGATATACTGACATTAAAAAATAGTAAAAACTGAAACGCAATTCGTAACGTATCATCGAACATTACAAAAAAAAATAACCGTAAGTTCGGAAACATTTCTGTCTCTATCACTCACAAAAATTCACAAAAAAAATCGCAAAAATTAACCTTGCTCGTTAATTAAATCTGCGGCTAACGTCTAAAATCGAGCCACTTCGTCCAAAAAAAAATTAAGTAACCTCGTATAGCGTGATCACACACTGCGGACGAAAACAAAAATTAAAATTTGTATCCACGTCCGGACACTTCTTGAAAATATTCACTCGTTCCTCATCGTCGAGAAAACGGTGCTTCTGGTCATCCCATAAAAAAAGTAAACCGAGGGTTTTACTCTGAGTATTAAAACTCTACCGAATCGCGCTGCTGAGAGTACTTCCATGTTTCCCAACTCCGGAATTAGGTGGCCAACCTAACTCCGTAGTGGTCAACACTCTTCCTCAGTTCAAATCACAGCGACCAGGCTCCGTCTTCTCTACAACAATCAGAGAAATGTGGGACTACTACTTACGCCGAAACGATTTTCACCTTTGAAAAAAACACGAGCACGAACAGCATTATTCAACAGTTCTACAGTTAATAACACGACAAAATACGAGCACGAACAGCACTATTCTACAGTTCTCGCACGATCGAAGAAAACACGATTGTAGTCCTGGATACCTCTGTCCAGAGTCGGGAATTTCGGGAAGTACCTCCTGATACCTTCCGCCCATGGTTCGATCTTTCGTCCTGGAGGATTTCTGTTGGGTGCGTCGTAATTACACCGCCTATGCGTTACGATTCCTTCGTTACTGCAGCGCCATCACGCTGGATAAGTTGCGTCACGGAACAGCTTCCGTGGGGTGAGGTTTTTCTGATTTTCTCCGTCTTCTCTGGGATGCTGATGAACACTTGAAAATCGCAGCCTCCGTAGATTGTCATCGACCTTCCTTAATGGGTCGCGTTGCTCGTTTCTTGGTTCTCCTATGGTTAATCTCAGGATTTTGTAGTTCACATCTGGAAAATGTCACAGCACTGTCACTTCACTCCACCTTACTTTCACCCCCCTTCGCTCTCGCAAAAGTCTCGGGCGCTAACGTAGATTTTGGCAACGTCACTGGTCATCACGGCGACGTTCCTGTTCGTCACAGTGCAAAATGTTGAACGATGTCCTTGTTGGAGAATTCTTCGGCGAAGTCACTCTATCACAACGTCCGTATCACTCTATCACAGAGTCCGTGTTGGCAATCACACTTTATCGACGTCACTCTATCACAGGGTCCCTGTTCGGGCGCCAATGTCGATTTTGAAGGTTCGAGCCTCTTCATGATATATCTCAACCCTGAGGTCCTAGGGTGTCCAATCAGAATTGGTTCTAGAGTTCGTCTATATCTTTCACGAGAGGGGGTGGAGGAGAAGTGACAAACAGTTGCGATGATGGTTTATTGTTGAAACATGGTGAGACAGTAAATGGGCGGGGCAACGACCCCAGCACCGCTGTGCGATGAGCACACGCCACAGACTCGGCGGTGACTCTCTGACTACTCCACTGCCTGTCTGGCTCTACAGCGCATTTTATACGTGACCGTATCTGAAGTGGGCTTTCCCGTATTGATAATAACACAAGAATAACAACACAAGAAATTCCACTCCGACATTGTGTTTTTCACTGTGGAAATTATTCTTTTAAAAACATGTTGTTGTTCAATATGGCCTAAATGAAGTTGTATTTAGTTAGCCCACAAGAATCACAATTTCATTCATAGAAACTGATAGTTTGTGGATTACTGCAATAAACGCTCTATTGCACGTTCACCCATGGGATTTTAATAAAAAATTAGCAGAAGCAGAATATTCCATTTATTAGGGAAGTTGGAATGAAGTTAGGACGGATATAGATCAATATTGAATTTAATGTTGTCAACGATTTCAATAATTTCGTTGCAACAGATTGGTAATATGGTAGATTTTAAGACGTTTTACATGAATGACATTGTGCTCACAAATGATTAGTTTTTGAGATATTTTACTTTGAAGTTAAAGGAACGTCGTTCATGAAATGGGTTTCCCGCGTAAAAGCAGAGCGTGTTCCAACAATGCCGCAACTGCGGCCACAGTAAGAGCACATAGGCATTTCACTTTCGTCATTGGAATGAATAACAGAATGCGAAATAAACACTTTTAAACCAGCTCTATCGTCGTTATAATAACGTTTGACGCACTCAAATAGGGTCACAGAACATCCTTAGCATGCACCTTCCACCGCAAGAGTCATACCGAAACTGCTGCAATACCTCGAAAACTAAGCAATTGCGAGCACAATGTCATTCGTGTAAAACGTCTTAAAATGTCTCCAATTACCTAAATTTCGCAATAAAATAATAACATTCGTTGACATCATTAATTCAATATTGACCCGCGCATAATTTTGTGGAAGATTTTCTCCCAGATCATCTCTGTCTGTCCTCGTCGTCAAGCATCGGCGACAAGAAAAGTTCGAAGCATTTCTTGGACTAACTTAGGGTTTGGAATTTCTTTGCCAGCCTAAATATAACTTTGTAATGGAAATTATATTGAGTAATTGTCTCATTTGTGTTGATTTAAATAAAAAAATAGCCCAGGAACCGACTGTAAAGTGAGTATCACATCTAGTTTCAAAACCGAAAAAATTTCTGTAGAAAGAGTAGAAAAGTATAAACATTCGTTATATGGTAAATTAAATGCCTTCTTTTGGAATTTGAAAGGATGTTACTGGAATGAAATGAAAGCAATGTACTTCCACTAACACCTCAAAAACATCTTATTTTGCAGGGTATCTCCTGATATTTCATTTTCAAAGTTTAATTCTTTTTACCACCTTCAACGGCAAAAAAGGAGTTCCTAATTTTTACATAATGAATGTTGTCCAAATGTCCAGCATGTAAGAAATCATCCTATAACGAGCAGTTTGAGTCAATAATACACTCAATAACATGGGTTCAAAACAATTTCAAGGTGATGTAAGAAATTCTAGCACACTACAATTAAAGGATAGAAAAAAACATTGTTCAAAAACAAATTCAAATTGAATGAATTAAGACTTCCATTCACTTCAGATTATATGGAGTACGAAACTCCCATAAAAAGACGGTGTAACAATTTTACCGTTCAATTTAGAACAATTAATTGCAAGGTCTTCAAGAGATCTTGATAAGTATATTAAGTTGATTAGGGTTCGACGCCCCGAATAGGAGGTGTTCAGTCGTTCAACGTTGCGTCACTGAGAGACTTGACAGGGTTAGGTCGTATTACGGTGCACGTCTCTTTTAGCTCCACGGTTAATCGTTGAAGAAGCCAGCACGGGAACCGGAGGGAGCAAGTAGCCCGCGACAGAACCACGAATACCTGCAACGAGCAACAACCCGATTATTACAAAGCCTAATCACGTGGAATTATGACGAACACTAACGAGCTTGTGTTTCAATATTGAGACGCAGAGAATTAAGGTCGGAAGCACTCCAGCACAACGTACCCTGACAACAACGAAGAACCTGATCGGACGCACTAGACACTGTAGATTCGGCGGAAACCAGACAAAGAACAGCCAGCAGACGGGTGCCCAGACGGAAGCGAAGCTGAGTTTAACTTGTATACTAAGGAAATAATAAAAGAAAGAAGGTAAGTTTAGGAAGCAACAGACCAATAGATAGAAGATTTCAAGATGAAAAACAAACTTTAACCACGAAACTCACCCAAGCATATTGCCATACTCAGTGGGCCGAAAAACCACTTTAAGAGGTAATTGTAAATTTTAGAAGGAAACAGTATATGGCAGATGTTCAGTCATAGGACAGAAAGAACAGCAGGGAGATGATTCAACTTGTGAAAGTCATAGTCCAGAAAAAAATACTGCTGGAAGGTTCGCAGAGCAGGCGTTAGCCCACCTCTTAAGGTTGGAAACCTTACCAGCATAATTCAAAATTAATTTAGGTTCTGATCATAAAGATCTTCAACGGCTGCGCCTAAATTCAGGTCGCAGCCCATAAATATAAGTTTTAATTCAAGTTTTAGTTTTAAAGTTAAATGCAGAAGGCCATAGCACAACTACGGTTTAACACAATAGACCGAAGCCCAATTGATTCATTTAAGAAGACCGAACACCTTCAGGAGTAATTAAAATTTAAAACCCAAACAAAAGTTTAAATGAAATGAATTCACATTCACAAAAACTTAAAAACAGTTAAAAGGTAAAAGTAGCAGCAAAAGAGTAGGAGGGCGAGGGTCAGTGGCAGATCACGGCCAAGTTACGTCACCAGCAACCATCACAAGCGAGATGCCCGTCCACAAGACCAGCTGGCCACACAACCATCTCACGTAGTAGCACGAGAAGGAGCCGAACAGCTCATACTAAACTCGAAACCTAGGACCTTCGAACACACCGCCCGAACCCCGATCAAATCGACAAAAAAATCCCACCGGCCCACACTACAGGCTCAACATAAAAAGCCACACGAGGCGTACATGGGAAGAATTTCCCACAGTGATTAATACATAAAATACTAAATTAAAAACTTATTAGTAAATGAAGCATCCAACATATAATTGCAAAAATGACCCAAATTTTTTATGTAAACACTCCCAAGCGGACCCCAACAAATGTTTGCCAAAGACCATGTCTTAACATCTTTCAACGATGGGAGCAACAGCTCATCATATGCAAAAAATAAACTGGCTAGAAACTAGTAGACACCGGGGATTGTCCAATCCCCTAACAGGAATATTTCCTAAAAACTGCTGCAAATATCTGATTCTGGGAGAAATGATTTTTTCAAAATCTTCAAACTCTATTTACAGATTTACTTTACTTTCAATTTTTAGTGATTTATCCAACTTCACAATTTTTTACAACCTTGACAGGTAAAGTAGACTCCTGAGGTAAATTTCACTACTCCTTAATTTCTTTTTTGCTGCTTTTCAAATTTTTATCCTTTTTACTACTTTACTACCGAGTTGACACTCTGTTATGGGAATAAAAGAAATGTCCAAAAAGCAACATGAAGCATTGATACTGAATCATAAGAGTTAAATACTTCACATTTCATCGTGACAAGTCTTAGTTTACTTGAGGCATCAGCGAAGGCTTCATTGAAGGAATTGCTTGAAAATAACTTTTGTCTCTAGCTTCAGACTCAAGCAAATCTAGATGGATTTCACTCACTGAGTATCCAAAGTTTTATTGATTGACTCTAGGCTGTTTTCAATACGAGTATCACATATTGAATTATGACTGTTAAATGAAACAGATTTACTGAACAAGTCTAAGCGTTTATCTGGAAGTGACCAAGAATTAAAGGGTAACTAAGAGCTGTTCCCTTCATTTGCATTATTGGATGATTCCGAAATTAATCAATCATTAATACAAGGTTTGGAGACAGTACCAAGTACATCAGGGCAAGTGTGAAAAACTAGATTATTTCTTTTCCAACTTTCCAGCGTTACAAAATTTTTCCAGAACATCACGGTAAGAACAGTAGTAAGAAATTTACTGAACATATTTCTATTGATCCACTGTCAACAGTTGAAAAGTTCGCTAACTCTGTAGCCTATAAAAAGCAATAGTTTGATGTACAAACATTATCCTCAGGCTGAAAATATATATACAAAATTTCCAGTCACAGATAAATGCAAATCTAACACTGAAAGCTACAGCAGACAGTGATAATTTTGAAAATGACAGCATTGGAAAATAATTAGAAGTAAAATTTGTACCACAGCAATAAGTACTGGTATGACTACATCTTTTTACCTTTAATTTGAAAAATTCATTTTTTATTAAAAAAGCTCAGGTTTTATATAAACAAGGTCACATTTAATTTTAAAAGGTGAACTTAATTTTAAAAGGTCAACTTCATTTTTAGAGGTCAACTTCATTTTCAAAAGTCAATTTCATTTTCAAAGGTCAACTTCATTTTCAAAGGTCAACTTCATTTTCAAAGGTCGACTACTTTTTCAAAGGTCTACTTCATTTTCAAAGGTCAACTTCGATTTCAAAAGTCAACTTCATTTCAAAAGATCAACTTCATTTTAACAAAAAACTCAAGTTCAATTTTAAAAACCTCAAGTTCAATATAAAAACCTCAAGTTCAATTTCAAAAACCTCAAGTTCAATTTAAAAAACCTCAAGTTCAATTTAAAAAACCTCAAGTTCAATTTAAAAACCTTAAGTTCAATTTGAAAACCTCATGTTCGATTTGAAAACCTCAAGTTCAATTGGAAAACCTCAAGTTCAATTTAAAAANCAATTTGAAAAACCTCAAGTTCAATTTGAAAAATCTCAAGTTCAATTTGAAAAACCTCTAGTTAAATTTGAAAGACCTCAAGTTCAATTTGAAAAACCTCAAATTCAATTTAAAAAACCTCAAGTTCAATTTAAAAAAGCTCAATTTCAATTTTGAAAAGCTCAATTTCAATTTTGAAAAGCTCAGATTCAGTTTTTAAAAGCCTAAGTTCAATGTTAAAAAGCTCAAGTTCAATGTGAAAAAGGTCATGTTCAATTTAAAAAAGGTAAAGTTCAATTTAAAAACAGTCAAGTTCAACTTAAAAAAGGTCAAGTTTAATTCAAAAAGGCTCTAGTTTATTTCTAAAATGCTCAAGTTAATTTAAGAAATATCAAGTTCAATTTAAAGCACTCGACTTTGAAATTAAAAAGGCCAAGTTCAATTTATAAAAAATCAAGTACATAGGTATAGGTGAACAATTTTACAAATATTAGCTTTTCAAAATTTAACTTGATCTGCTTTAAAATATACATGACAATTTTTAAATTAAACTTTATCTGTTTTGAATTAAACTTGAGTTTCTTTAAATTGAACTTGAGCTTTTTTAAAGTAAAATAAAAAGGTGTAGGTAACAGTATTGCGCTTGGTTTAATACTAAAAATATGTTAATACTGTTACCTAATCTTAGTGCAGTAGTACATATTCCTGTGGTACAAATTTAGTTTCTAGTCATTTTCTTGTGCTGTCATTTCCAACATTATTACTTTGTCTGATGTAGCTTTCAGTATTAGATTTGCATTTCATCAATATAATTGAAAAAATTATTCTGAACAATTTTAGCGTGAACATGATGTTCGTACATCGAAATGTTGCTTCCTATTGACTACAGAGAGAATTTTTTAACAATTGACATGGTGTCATAAAAATATGTTGAGTGAATTGATTACAACTTTAACACATGATGAACTGGAATGATTTGGTATAGTTGAAAATTATGACAAACTAATTCAAATTTGTCATTAGATTGAGAACAAGCTTCTGAATTAATAATGCTCATGACATTCCTCTAACGCTTCTATTGCACAAGCAATCCAGAACAAAATTTGAGCTTCTGCAAAGACATTGTAGATAGGTAGTGGCATGTTAGCAAAGGCATATCAGAAAGTAACTATCAGAACGAATAAGTTGGAGTGGGTGTGAGAAAATATTAGATAAAATTTGTCCCCAAAGATATTGCTAGTGTTCATTAAAAGTTTGATTCAGAAAAATACCACACCTCATCTCTAAAAACACAGCTGAGGTGACTTAGAATAAAATTTGTAATGTCAACACATATGTTAAAACAAGATCTAACCAACTTCATCATTTTTGACTTTTTATACAGTTGGAAACTGCTCTCTTTGATGCCCTATCTGTGATAACTTTTTATGTCTAAAAATAGATTACTAATATGCATGTACAAATAATTTACACAAACAAATATACAACTAGAAAGTAATTTCCTGTAGTGATTACACAAGGTTATACTTTCCACCAGAAGGAAAGTCACTTTGAAAATTTACATGTACACTCACACTAATCCAAATAATTATTATACCAACATTGTGAAAATTGTATGATCCAATGAGATACATTACCTTAGTATTCAATGAGTGAGCATTGAATGCTTCACATTTCATCATGATAGACCTTCCAGAGCTTAGCTTAGGCTTTATACATAGTTATCAATAAATTTTCCCACTCAGAAAATAACTTGCACCATTACAAACACAAGCAAAATTGGCAATAGCAAGTCACCAAAAATTCCCAGAAAGTAATTATCAGCACAAATAAATCTGAGGGTAGAAAAATATTTTCAAGTAAAATTTTGCTCAAACCATGATTTTGCTGGCATCAATCAGCTGCTTGATTCAGTTATACACCCATTTTCATACACACTATTTTAAAAAACGCAGAAGTAAATCATAGTATTTTATTTTAATGGGACCAAACAACTTACGTAACTTCCTTATACCTTAATCCTTGTTTATTATAGTAGAGTAACTTAAATGGTAACTTTGATGTGTGTACACAAACGCACACATAAAAAGCAATTTTTTCTTGTGAATGCACAGGGAATCATTTCGAAATCTCACGTTACCTGTAAAACACATCAAAATAACTTAAAATACCACGTTAAAGAAATTAGATCTTGGTCCGCATATTATTAGCTATGAAACAATTTTAATGTTTAAACCTTAATACTTTGAAGCAATCTAAACAGTAAACAGTACCAACGCTCAAACTTGGACCACCGCAATGAACAACAGCGAGCAATGTGATACCTTGACATTAAGTAAAGCTCAAATGGTTCCAATAATGGAAGGTTCCAATAATTTTTCTATGTTGATCAACTAATTTAAAAATATTTCATTACTAAAAGCTGTGAATTTATAAAGGTGTGCATTTAATTTTGTTGAGATGTTCGTTTTTAATCACTTCACGTAAAATTATTTTATTAGAAAATAGGTCACTAAGGTTTAGGATTGTTACAAACACGAACGTGATAAGCAATTGTACTCTCGTATTCTAACTCTTTTAAAACGAGAAATATTTCAAAGCCTGAGTTGTAAAATGAGTAGAGCCTGAAATACATTTAGTTTACTGGAATAAAAATATAATAGTGCGTGGATGAGATATTTAGTAGGAATGTTCATATTTCATATATCTACCATTATAACAATGGATTTTTTACCTTCACAGTTTCACTTTTAATATAAAGTACAAAGAGTTAAAATTGAAACATTTTAAATTAAATTTAGAACATTTGAAGCATTAGTTAAAGAATTTGAACTTCATATAAAAATGTAAAAAATTAAAACGAATGAATATCGAGAAATCATTTGTGAAAATCAAATTGAAATGTCTAAGCTTCGAATTAAAGTTTTCACTTTCACAATAAAAGATCTAAAGCTCAAAAAACATCATGTGAAGATTACGTAAACTAATTCATGTAATTTCATTTGACCACGAGTAATACATAACATACTTTTATCTGACTTGTCCTTGATTAAACTTAGACATCTATCATTGCTTTGTCCTTGATTGAACTTAGACATCTATCATTGCCGTTAACACCAAATTATGAAGTATAGTCTGAAAAACAACCGTAGTTTTACCGTTGTATTTCTATGGTAGGAATGACAGTCAGAAATCGACGGTAAATAACGGTCATCTTCGTCGGCGGGCATTTTTAGCGTCTAAAATTACCGTTGATCGCCGGTAATATATATACCGTCGGAATACTTCGATAAACGATGAAAACCGATCATAATTACCGTTTCATCGACGATAAAAATCGGACTGGGTCGCAGCGTACCTGAAGCACAGGATGGGGTACTCGTAAATGCTGTTCTCATCAATGAAGTACAGCAGCCCATCCTCCCCCAACACAGAGGCTGTGCCCCCTGCCCCCAGCACCCGGAACTCCCCCTGCAGGGCAGTGGACACAACCTCACCACTCGGCTAAAAGAGGGCTTTGATGGCCAGGTCTCCGTGGGCTGCGGTGTAGACATAGCGCTGGCCCTGCACCTCGGTGCCGTGCTCTGGAAAACATCAGGTTCCTGGAAAACTTTAGAGAACTCAAGGAAACTGAAAAATCTTGCAAAAGAAAAACTATTTTAACACGTTCACTCAAAGTTAACGGTTATTTGGTTAGGTTGTTGGTAGCAGAATAGAGAAATCGGCTTTACTGCTCGATTACATTTTTATTCTTCCTAAGCAATTTGGAAAATACAGTCGTCCAATGACATTTCACCTTTTATGATAACAGGTATTTTTTAGAAAGGTTGCGAAACATATGAATTTATTATTTATTCATACCGCTACGTGAAGCAGTAATTTACTTATATGTTCACATGTGGCCCAATACGTAGGGAACATGTTAAACAATTCAACACTTTGAATGCAAGATGTAAAACTGAAGTTCAATACTCAACTCAAATTCAAAGTCAGTTGTGGCGAGCGATTTTGAAAATGTCAAACACTAACTGGGTCTTGTCCTCATTTATTCGTAATTAAGTATTTATGAAAATTGAGTTTAAACTACTGGTCGGTCAGCAGCATTACGAAAATCTCCTCCGTGGCAACCGGTAATGCACGTTGCGGTCAAAGCGTTAACACGATAACGATGTTTGCGTCATTGTTAGGGTTGTTTTAAGTTAGTTTGTAATTAAAAATGTTGAAAAAAGCGATCCCACTGCTCGATTACATTTTCACTTTAACATGAGGTATGAAAAATCTAATAGCTCGATGACACTTCACTTGTGCGCTAAAATCTATTCTAAAGAAAAGACAAAGAAATAATTGAAATGCTGTTCATTTATTGTGGAAGG
>JACJUY010005453.1:42839-55751 GCA_014220935.1 Platorchestia sp. MABIK | reverse complement strand
GGAATCTCTGTGCAAGGAGTAGATTAGATCAGATTATAAATTAGTTTACGCCTCCCAAACCCTAACATAGGTGATAAAAAGTCCAAAGAAAGAAGAAGAGATTAAGATTATAAGTTAGTTTAAGCCTCCCTAACAGCTACAAAAAAGTGCGTATCGAAGAGAGGAAGGAGGAAGGCCCCATTTAGCATGGAGATAAGGGAATGAGGAATCTATGTAGAAGGGGCATAGAAACAGTAAGTTGCGAAAGAAGTTCATGAAATAATACAAAAGTTGAAGAAGAAAGTCAGAGGTGCTGAAAAACAGGACAGCAGTGAACCGAAAAGAGGTGGTCCATAACACAGGAAAAAAATATTCTATTTCAACAAAATGAAGGCGAACCTAACTCTCAGCTCGGGCCCTCACATTTTCCCCCTGGGAGCGCTAATTCCCATAGATAAAATAGTTGTCTCCCCCTGAGGGGAGAGAAGGAGAATAAAGGCACTCTTTTTGAAGTATGAAAAGAATGAACTTATCATTCATAGAGCAGTAGCAAAACATTAGAGTATTTCGTAATTGGTACGAGCGTAGAAATGCTTATCCACTTAGAAAAGCCATCATTTAGTGTGTTTGGGAAATGCAAAATTTGTGCACTTGATGTGTGTTGTCACACAAGATCCCCTGCGCACAGAAACAGTAAGTTAGGGAGAAAGGCTATGAAACAAGAAATAAGTTGATGAAGAAAGTGAAAGGTGCTAAAAAACAGGACAGTATTGAACCGATATTAGATGTTCCTCGACAAAACAAAAAAAATTTATTTCAACAAAAATGGTTTTATTACAACAATAAATAAGGCCTACCCGACTTTCAGTTCAGGACCCCACATTATCCTCCCTAAGAGCGATAATTCCCATAGATACAATACTTTTATTTCCCTGTGGGGAGAATGAGCTTATGATCATTCACAGATTGATGTGAGGGGAGTAGCGATATTATTAACTGATTCTACGATAAATATAATGATATTATGAAGTACAGTATAGAAAATAACCCAAATATAACATGAAAGAAAAATTTATAGAATTTAAATATGAGTAGGTAAAATTACATAGAATACGTGAAACTAAACTACATCATCCCCCTTTTTATCTATAAAATTATAGGTTCCTATCGTCAAATTCAAAGGGCACAATTAATCTCCGAGGCTCTTTTTCCCAACTGTCCATAGTGAAGTGATCCATTGACGCATCCACACTCGTTAACCAAGAACCTACGAGCAAAACCAAGTACCATTCACCTGTGTTCGCGTGTCAGTCCTAACTAGGCCTTTTATTCGAGCGTAAGATGATCTCTGCCGCAGTAGGCATATCGTTAATGCGGTAGGCATATCTTCAATGCGGTAGGCATATCTTCAATGCGGTAGGCACATCTTCAATGCGGTAGGCACATCTTCAATGCGGTAGGCACATCTTCAATGCGGTAGGCACATCTTCAATGCAGTAGGCACATCTTCAATGCGGCAGGCATATTTTTGCAGTGCTAACTAATTTCAAAGTTCTCCCTTTTCAGGCAGTAAATGCATAGCGTGGTTGAGGTCGTTTTACATTGAAGCTCAGGATAGATTCACAAATCGTCACTGACATCATTAACATTGAGATTTAAATTGCACTACCACGCTACCGAAAACGATACATGATGCCTTGAAACCTTAATGCCTTGAATGTTTGATAAATCATCTAGATTAGTTTTGTTTGACCAACTGATGATTTTTGATAATAAGCTATGAAATTAATCATCCATAAAATTATTCTCCTCTGAGGATGTCTTGAAATACGCAGTATTGAGATAAATTTGTGACACATTCAAGTTATGAGTACAAGAAAAATGCCACGATGGTGAATATGACATTGAAAGGATATGCACGACATCATAACTTTCGCAATAATAGATCAAATTTTAAGTTAGTTTAAGCCTCTATAAAAACAACTAAGGTTTTCCAAATCGAGAAGATTAAGATTATAAGTTAGTTTAAGCCCTAACCGCTACAAAAAAGAGCGTATCGAAGAGAGAGAAAGGAGTAAGGCACCATTTGGCATGGAGATTAGGGAATGAGGAATCTGTGCAGAAGGCGCATAGAAACGGTATGTTGAAAAAAAAGTTCATGAAATAAGGTAAAAGTTGAAGAAAAGAGTAAGAGGTGCTGAAAAACAGGACATCAGTGAACCGAAAAAAGATGGTTCCTAATATGGTAAAAAAACATTTTATTTCAACAAAATGAAGGCCTACACAACTCTCAGCTCGGGCCCTCACATTTTCCCTCTGGGAGCGCTAATTCCCATAGATACAATAGTTGTATCCTCCTGAGGGGTCCAAATAGAGAAAGGATAAAGGCACCATTGGGTGTGGAATTAAAGGATTAGGGAATCTACCCACAAGGTGTGTTTCCAAAGAAGACCTCCCGCGCATAGACACAAGCTAGAGAGAGAGTTTTTGAAACAGGATAAAAGTTGAATTAGAAAGTCAGAGGTACTGAAAAAAAAACACAGCAGTGAACAGACTAATTCTATTTCAACAAAAACAATGCAAACCAACTCTTAGCACGGGACCTCACCTTTTCCCTCCGTGAGTGCTAATTCCCATAGATAGAATAGTTGTATTCTCATGAGGGGTAAATTCTTGAGATAATAGCACAAGAAAAATGTCACGTTAATCCCGTATCGTTGAAAAAATAGTTCACAAATACAGCCTATTTTAATTAATGTTGAATAACGTAAAAATGACACCAAAAAAGCGGGGAATAACAATTAAAGAGTAATAAATCTCGAATATTTGCAATAAGTGTATTTTTAACAATTCGTTCTTGAAGGAAATGATGATTCAAAAAAGCAATAGAGACGATGTTTAATTACTTATGATTAACCATTGATCCTTTTGAAAATAAGTAACTACGACATGCACGATGTAAAATGAACACGCTCACCATAAAAAATATCAATTGATGTGATCGCTAAGCGAGGTTATTATCATTCATAGGAACAATTCAAAGACTTCTTCTAAGAACTTCTTCTAAGAAAAACTTCTAAGAAGATAGCAGCAGTTTTTCAAATTGATTTGAAGACTGACATTGCTAAATATTGTAATGGATAGAATATGAACGTATTTTCAATGATAGAAAAATACTTTCTGATTAATTTGTCGGCGAAAACTGAAAACAAAACTTCCGTCTGACGTAGGAATAAGAACGAATGGTGCTGCAAATATAAAATGAATACTATTGTGTTTCACGCAACTAATTTCGCACATCTCACCTGATAAATACAACGTTACGAGGAAGAAGTACGTCTGGCCGACGACTCCCGTTACCACGCCTCGAACAGAACCGCCAACTCGTGTGAGATGTGTTCTCGTTTACAAATCCAGTATTTGTGTAATTCTACGATGCGCCTCACGATCTATCTCGAAAAATCATTGCAGCCCAAGCAGACTTCATTTAACCTCGTCATCTTACTTTCACCACGTCATCATCACTTCTTCGTTGAGGGAGCTCCAAGTCATGAAGAATACCAGATACCCCTTTTCTCTTCTAGGAAAGAACCTATTGACAACCTAAGATCTTTTTCATTTTATATAAACCAAATGTAGTATTCAGTTTCTCAATATCTAATTAGAATTTTCGGCTTTTACACTAACTAACTATGAAAGATTTATACGGCGCATTTGTTCGTAAGCGTCAGGACACTCCTACAACGTATTGTGCCCGGCAGCACCCACGTCGAAGTTGCTCCACTCTGTGTGCGTGTGTTGCAGCATCCTTGTGCGTAAAGCGTGCGTCATGTGCACTGGTCCAGAGTTGACCTCATTGCCAGAAGTCGTTCTATAGTCTAACTAGAGTGAGTTAACGAGATGTCGCAATGCAGTTAGGTTATGCACTTGCTTACAAAAAATTTCCAGTCGTGATTTAGAAATGGCAATGTAGAGTGCGAGCTTATGTGCAATATGGAAGGTGTTGAATTACCCGATGGTTTTGAATTCCTGCCTTTACCGGCGAACGGTCAAGATCAGGAAAATGTAATGTGCATTGAAATTGCTATTAAAAGCCGCACCGAGTTTCATGACTGGTTAAATGAATTTGATTTATTTAAATAAAAAATTTTATTTACTTAAATTTTCAGCCTGAAGATGATAGTTTTTTATCGAAACGCTGCCTTTTATAGATTGACAGATGTATAGAATTTTAACGATTGACATTTTGTAGTAAGAAATTTTTAATGAATACTTTTTTATTTTAACATCGAAAGAACTAAAAATATTTCGTAAAGTTGAGAAGTTGAAAGAACGATCATTACTAAATTCATAATGAATAATGAAATCATGTATCTCATATACAAATAAATATTACTACATGCAATTGTCTTGTACTTATAATGTATTTTTCATTACTTGTGTAAGAAGTTTTGAAAATGACATTAAATATCGTCCAATATATCATAGTTGACAAGTAAAGACAAAAAATAACTGACTTAGTAGCATTAAATAGTGCGGCCACGAGCATTATAATATTCATTTAAAAACTATCTCATCGCCAGAGCAGCGGGAATCAAATCGGTATTGATGAAGCATCATACTTGTATGTCATATATGACATGGGATGGGGACTATTTCCTGAGGGAAACTAAAAAGGTGAAACATTTGTGATGAAATTTATAACATTCATTACTTCGTGTGTTAGCGTCAAGTTTACTTTATCGCATCTTCAATGAAAGCATTGAGGTTCCTTTACTTTCCACCTTGCAACCAAAATAGTATGATATCAAACGAGAAGGAAGTGACTTTTAAATATACTGATATGAGCACAATAAGGTTTTGCACTGAAGTTTAAAAGTAAATTAATCGAATTCATTTGGCGTCAATATAAATGAAAGGCATCTTACAGAACGCTTCAGCACTTGAATGCTTTAATTTAATTCATATTATAATGAAACTGTTAGAATACTTTTATTCACTTGATATTAAAAAGAATGTGTTAATTGTTCGAATGAACAACATATTAATGATATAAAGTAAAGAGATTTGCATTGTAAACAATACATTGTGACATACGAACAATACATTATGACACGGTAGAATCGCAGTAACTGTGCTCTTATTTGGTCTAACTCAAATAACGTGTCGTTTAGAGACGGCTGAGAAGTTGAAGTGTACAAAGAGGCATTGAGGATTTTAATCCATTGTTAAATTATAGTTCTATGGCAAAGACGCACAGAGACGCAAAGACAATTGCATGTAGTAATATTTATTTGTATATGAGATACATGATTTCATTATTCATTATGAATTTAGTTACGATCGTTCTTTCAACTTCTCAACTTTACGAAATATTTCTAGTTCTTTCGATGTTAAAAAAAAAGAATTCATTAAAAATTTCTTACTACAAAATGTCAATCGTTGAAATTCTATACATCTGTCAATCTATAAAAGGCAGCGTTTCGATAAAAAAACTATCATCTTCAGGCTGAAAATTTAAGTAAATAAAATTTTTTTATATAAATAAATCATATTCATTTAACCAGCCATGAAACTCGGTGCGGCTTTTAATAGCAATTTCAATGCACATTACATTTTCCTGATCTTGACCGTTCGCCGGTAAAGGCAGGAATTCAAAAGCATCGGGAAATTCAACACCTTCCATATTGCACATAAGCTCGCACTCTACATTGCCATTTCTAAATCACGACTGGCAATTTTTTGTAAGCAAGTGCATAACCTAACTGCATTGCGACATCTCGTTAACTCACTCTAGTTAGACGATAGAACGACTTCTGGCAATGAGGTCAACTCTGGACCAGTGCACATGACGCACCCTATACGCACACGGACGCTGCAACACACGCACGCAGAGTGGAGCAACTTTGACGTGGGTGCTGCCCGGCAGTGGGACGACTCCGAGACGTTAGCGAGGGAGGTTGTCTAAGCGAAATCGCAAATACTGGCGTTCCTTTCTTTGGGTTCATCATTTTCAGCGATGAGCCCGCTTCATTGCGAAGTGCCGTTCAATAATGACAAGTGTAAATCATCCGAATAGATCAGAATATTACCACCTTGCTCCAATTAATTATTTTAAATTTAATTTAAAAGCGATCAACCTCCTCGCAAATACCTTATCAACGCCCAAACCTGTATTCCTAAAATGAGTCTACATTATTACAATCATGACTAACCAGCTCATCTCAATAGCTTTGTGATTTATAGTTATCAGCGTTCAATAGTGAAGTAAGTGATCTTCCATGTTTTTAATTTCCTTTGTGAGCTAGGAAGAACAGTGAAAAAGACGAGACGAAATCTGTAAATGATTCTGATACTGAACGTGCACGTATGAATAATAGTCTGAAAATACGGCTCTGATAATACCCTCAACACATGCTTACCGAAGATTATAATTTGATCATATTATTTAATAAATGATTTATATAACTTTTTTAATATAGTTTTCCTCATGAGAGGCTGGTGGCAGCGGAGACCAAATATCCCTTTAACATGATTCTTACGAGAACAAAATTCGGTCGGGAAAAAAAAAATCCAAAATACGATACGACGCCGCATTGGGGTAAAAAAGAATATAAAAACTGATTCCGTAGCGGCCAAATAATCAACCAGAAATGAAACATCACAAATGATGGCGAAGCGGTGTAATATATCAATATCACCAAAATAGGAACATAATAAATGATGCTGCAGCAGTGGAATTATAATAATACCTACACAGAAACAACGAATAGTGTTGCAACAATAGAATAAATACCTACACGATAAAAAACGAACGAGAGCATTACATTGCAGTCTACGCATAAACGAATTTCCATAATCTACGCTAAAACAAATTTTCACCATTGATTCAAAAATGGATATCTGCAAGCTACGCTTGTATAAGTTTTGGTAACCTGCGTATTGACATATTTTCGTAAGCTTAATATAACAAAGAATATACCTTCACAAACTTCGCGTTAATAAATGAGTGTGAACTATGTTTTAATAAATATCTGTAGTGCAAAGTACGTAACAAACTTATTCACGAACGAATGTACATATTACTCCACTGATAACCTATGAACAATATCTCACCCACGTATTAACATACACACGGCGAACCACAGTCTAAAATAAATGCAACCTAACCCGCGACAAAATGAGTATATTGTTATCCACGATGCAATAAGCACTCCTTTAAATCGATGAAAACCGAATATCATTAACGCTCAACATATCGTGATCTAGTCTTTGACGAACGTGGCGTTATGTGTGACCTAATACGATACACATACTGTAAGAACCATAAAATAAAGGTGTTCTAAAGCTCACCGAGCACAAGTGAGCGCGAGTCAAATATGCGAGCAAAGAAGTGACTCAGTATTAAGAAGCTTGTTTTGACGCGCGGGTCGTGTTTACAGGGAGCGAGCCGGGCACGCGGGGCTGCGCGCACCTTTGAAACGCGGCTCCCGTGGGCGAGCGACTCGTGTTGCCCTGCGCCTTGACGGGCGTCAGCGCTGCATCTCTGCCCCGCATTTCTGCGTGTGAGTCGCGCAGTGTACAGTGAGAGGGCAATCGGTACAAGAACGAACATGAAAATGATGGTTAGAAAGTTGTAGATCTCGCAACGAGTGTGTGTGTGTTAATTAAATGATGTTTGTGAGTTGTTCGGAGAACAAATTATTTCTTAAGAACCTGAGAATCATTCTCAGCGTTTCGAACTAAAACTGATGTTATCTCTATGCACCACTCGACTAAGTTTTCCAATTCAAAGAAAACTCGATTCTAATCACTGTAGACTGTTTGCTTGAGGTTTCGCTCGAATCACGTTCAAGCAAATTCCTGTTCAAAATCCGATGAGCTAACCTCAGGAAGTGACAACTTAGATTGAGGGCCGCCAGATCGGTATATTTTCTGGTCAAAATCGTATATTCAGCAGGGTTATAATAAAATTAAACCATGAAGATCTCTCAGCGTAAAGAGCAATCCCTCAGAGCTACAGGGTTGCCACACGGTGAACGCCTTTTAAGGTCACATCAAATTTGAAAAAATTGTTTAATGTTAATTTTTTAGCCAGGAAAAAAGCTAATTTAGCGACCCAGTACTACCTGTGCTACACTGACCAATTACAGCTACCGGCGTTTTTTCTGCACCACACTGAATGTACCCGCTACACGCGCCTATAGTTAACCGGTTTAGCATAAGGATTAACTCTATTTATATTCCCTGAAAGACGCAAAAAATAAAGAATCTGAACTATGTTTTATAACTCCACGATACGAGTTCAGCCTTTTATTTGAGCATTAGATAAATCCCTCGTGAAGCCATTGCTGCATTCACACTGATCGTTGCAAAAGGCTCACAAGACTAAGTTATCTCTGCACCGAGATAAAATACATATATTATCAATGAACACATTGTTGAAATAGACCCAACTCTAACGAAGCCTGACGAGCTCGTGTAGCACGTGGAGCTTTTGTGCCCGTCGCATTCGAAACATTTCTTTTGATAGGATCGAGAGCACATCCAAGCCTCATTGATCTCACTTGTTGCATTTACAAAATCCCAAAAGACGTCGTGCTTTTTACGTGTTCCAGATTCCTGGGAAAATCGCATTAAGGGTGCACACAAATTCCTCCTGATGAGATTACCGGCGCACTATTGAGATTTATTGATGAAGGGAATCCAGGGCACGAGAAGTCTGTTTATCTTACTTTGCAGGGGACAAGCTCACCGAAGAAATGGTGAAAATTTAAAAATATATCTTCTACTTTCATTTCAAGGACTCGACTTTGCATAATGCAGATTTTTCAAGCGTCAGCTGTAGCATGTAAGATTTTCACGCAAGCTAAGTCTTCATAAAGATGTTTCTGAAAAATTGTTTGTCACTTTACCTGCAACAAAAACACTGGTCCTCTTCTGACTGACGCAAGTGTACGATAGACTCACTGATTTTTTCATTTTTATTCTCAAGATATTCGGTGTGCGTTTATTTAAATTACTTAAGTTCAATTTTTTACTACAGCTTCAGCAGTAATCCCGTATTAATGATGATTAAATTTCTCATTTTTTGAGAAATTGACAAACTTGTTCATATGATTCAATCAAGCAAACATTTAAAATTTAATTCAGAGCGAGCTTTCAACATAAACGCGTGATTGTCTCGTACGAATTTACTATTCTCTTACTTGTCGAAGTTCTCTCTTGCTTTGCAACACTGACAAATACTTCACGTATTTTACAGCTGAATAAACTGACTGCAGTCAAGGAGAACCAGACGTGCGTGAAGACTGTTGAGGCGCCGAGTCAGAATTACTTTCGGTGAGTCAGACTACACGTATTTCATCTCAAAGGTTTGATAGGAAGTGAAGCAATCATTTATTGGTTTGTAACTATTTATAAATTACACCGGTCAGAAAACTTGGCTCAAAGAGATTGAAGGCTAGTTTAAAAGTTTGAAACGAGCATCTAACTTCCAACGGCCAAAATGCTACGGTACGGCGAAAATATTTACACGTTGCAATATTGTATTTAAAACTTTTAATGTTTTATCTTCGACTTGAACTCTTTGAGTGGATATCTAAACAGAGTTTTTTAAGTGAAAGAATAGGGGCTTGAAGAAAAATTGCTCATAATGAGTAGTCTAGTAATTAATTTTAAGGCTTCGTTTCCATTGCAGAGATGTTTTCATAGAGCAAAGAGAAAGGACCATTAAGTATGGAGAAAGAAAATGTGAAATCTACATACCAGGTGTGTTCCCCCACAGAATATCTTACACATAGAAACATTAGGTTAGGAAAGATGAGGAAGAAAAAAACAAAGAAGAGATGGTGAATTTGGTGTGAAAACTGAAAGAAGCCAAGTGGGCCCGAGAAATAGAAGTTCCAATAACCTATCAATAGATGAGGTAACTTGAAAGAATCTCCCCTGGGGGCGCCAGTCCTCATAGCATGGGAAAAACCTAGCTAACGTAAGCCTGTTGCCAAACCTGAGAAAAATTACTCAATCTGAAATGCGGGAACAAATGTTAATTCTACGAGTACTGATAGAAAAACATAAGCCTTGAGGGCTAACTCCAAGGAAGTCATTTTATCATGAGTAATTTCCATACATAAGGTAAAACAATTGAACTTAATCGTCATTTTTGCAAAGAATGTGTAATCGGTCTATTCTGCAAGTGTTTAAAAAAATCACTTAATTAAGCAATTTTCGTTAAGAAAAAATCGAGCAACTTGCAACAAGTTTTGGCGCTTGCAGAAATACTGCTGTAAACGCCATCAAAATGCGTTTGAGCATAATACGTATAAAACTCGCCCATTTAAATCGCTCAAATTATACATAGCATTGAGCGAGAATCGACAAATCGAAGTGTGGAACACGCATTCCCAATAATAACACGCATACTCTATAATAACACACATTTAAGGGATGGTCTTTCCTAATGTGTGGGGATTAATCAATTTCCGACGCCTAAAACGATACAGGAAAAGAAAACTCTCAACCGAAGATATACAAGAGAATAACGAGAAGCGAAAAATACACCAAACCTAAAACTAATTGATCCCACACAATAGGAAGGACGAGCTCAAAAAGACACGACGTTCACAATTAAGGTGCGCTGTAGAAGCAACAAACAGCAAGCGCAATCGAACAGAAGAGAACTGGGTGGATATCCTTACTGCGATCGGAATTCTCCAAAACTCGGTGAAGGTCGGCCCCCCTTTGTCTTTCCTCCTGTCCTGCTCTCCCTCATCTCCTCAGGAAAACATGAATAAGAATGGAAAAAATAAACAAACTTGTTCGGCAGCTGCGCGAAATCCTACAGCATTCAGTACTCGGGGGGAAGCGTATGTTCATGTGAAAGCTCTCCGGGAGTGAAAAGTACTTAGAATTTAAGACATTTACTTGCGCTACGACCCATCGATGGGTCGTTTGAAAAATTTAGTCAATGTTGAATTTTGCGCGTTGACGATTTTGAATTTTTTCGGTATAAATAGGTATTTGGAGACATTTTAAGACGTTTCACATTAATGATATTGTGCTTCCAAATGCTTAGTTTTCGAGATATAGCATAAATAACGTTCAGGTAAGAATAGCATTAACCACAGTTTCGATCTGGCTCTTCCGGTGTAAGGTGAACGCGGAACACGCGGAGTTTTTTGACGGAAACGATCGGTCTCGGTATGGCTAAGTTAAATCAAGTTATTTTAGGTTTACTTAGTTTAGCTCAGGCTAGTTTATTTTACTTCTCTAACCTAACCTCACCTATCGTAAAGTCAATACCGTATTTTACCTCATTTACATGTCCATTCCATTTTATATACGACGTTCCTATAACTTCAAAGTTCAATATCTCAAAAAGTAAGCATTTACGAGCAAAATGTCATTCGTGTAAAGCCTCCTAAAATGTCTCCAAATACATTAACATGGAAACAAAATTTTCAAAATCGTTGAGGCGCAAAATTCGATATTGACAAAAATTTTGACAATCATTTAAAATTAATAATATTTAATGGACCGAGCTAATGTTTAGTATTTGTAAAATTACCAATAACTTTCGATTTTAAATTTGAGTTACATATTACACTTCAGCTTAATCCAACGCAGTCAACATGTTAAAATCGAGGTTTTAAGATCTTGGTGAACTAAGATCTCCGGTATCAAGGTTTTAACCGGCTAGAGAAAAACTATATTACCTTACTACTAAGTTTTTCCTCCATCTTCCTACTTTATTTATATCCCTGATTTTACACTTCCTTTCACTTCTAAGATAGTGAATATTTCGCAGTAACCTGACTTAACTCGCTGGTCATGACTCGTTGAACAGACGACTCGTTATTAGCAAGCAGATTCACTGAATTCTGTCCCTCTGTAAAAGTCAAGGTGACGGCGTATAAATCAAAATTATCCCAGATACTTCAAGAGTTATTTGTGGAACATTTGGATAAACGACAGAGGTTGAGATTTTTCAAGTTTCGTGAGTTCGCATGGAAAAGAATAAAGTTGACACCTAACTAGTTCTTGGCACGGAACCGAAGTTACACCGGTGACATTCGCACTCCTGGTTTATAACTGTGCGCTTAAACCGTATTCTTTCTTAATATATCAGAACCATAAGACCATGTAAAGAATATAAATGTGCACTACAGACTAGTGTAAACTAAACCGATCACAGGTAATCGCCAACTACGTCATTTGACCTCATAAAACCTATTTTATAAGACCCAAAGGCAAAAAAAAAGAGGGTCAATATTGAATTTAATGTTGTCAACGATTTCAATAATTTCGTTGCCACAAATGGGGTATATGGTACAATTGAAGACTTTTACACAAATGACATTGGGTCAATATTGAATTTAGGCCTTTCACGGAAATTAAAAGTTCTGTTCCAAAGAATCACTAAAGGAACACATTTAAAAACGTTTTACACGAATGACATTCTGCTCGCTGATGCGTTTTTTCGAGTTATTCCACTTTGAAGTAATATGAACGTCGTATATAAAAGTGAAGGAACGGACACGTATATATGCTGTAATCCGGTATTAACGCAACGATGGGTGAGGTTATGGTAGGTTAGTTAAATAAACTAACCTGAAATAACATAAATCAACCTAAAATAGCTTACCTCAACTTACCCAAACCGAGCCGTGTTAATTTCCCGCCAAGAAGTGGGCGTGTCCAGCTGTCGTGATCCTCTTCTCTGTCAGCATTTCGTTGTGAGTTATGGATCGTCCGCTGAGATGTTCAATTTAGTTTGCAATTGTCGTGAAATATGGAGTACATCACTTTCTTTTATTTTAACAATAAGGCGTGTTCAGTGTATGCCGTTCAGTGTAATTCAAATTGACACTCAAATACGATAATGATAAAGAATAGGTTAGCCTGCGCCGTTAGGTGTGGCGGTAGGCGTTT
>JACJUY010005453.1:0-41387 GCA_014220935.1 Platorchestia sp. MABIK | reverse complement strand
GGCAATGATAGAAACGCGGGAAGGGTTTGAGGAAAGAAAATGTAGAAACAATCAAAAGCTTTTAGGTATATTCTTCAGTGTGTTTAAAATTTAGGCTATAAGAACTCTATTTAAATTTCACCACAGCACAAAAGCATTTAACTAACATCCAAAAAGAACACCGTAACTCTCGAAAACGCTCTAATTTTGCAGCTCTAGTTACCACGGTTCTCCCCGGTGTCGAGTTGAACATTACGTGTGTATTTTTGTATTTGCTTTGCTCGCTCCACTCATCCTGCGCTCGAGCGCGCGCAGAGAGATGCGCTATTTTTCATCGTTTTAAAACGCAAAGCATTGCCGAGAGAATAAAATGATTGTTTTTGCAACAGCTAAGCCTCCGGGAGGCGACCCTTTGTTCTTCAGACCTGCGAAGCAAAACCGGCTTGTTTTTGCGGGGACAGCGCGGGATTTTGTCTGGACGAAGCATTTTTAGCACTTCCGCGGCAAATGGATGGCTTCCATTCCGCTCTCAATAATTTAAGGCGATAGCCAGGGCATTTGTACTAAAGAATAAAGGTGCCAAGGTGCTTGAGTTCTTCCATTCAACCTAAATTGCGTATTTCAAGAATGAAAAACTACGTGCATGTGGAATTTTTATAAAAGAATTTTCACATTGTGGGCTTGCACAAGACATTTCTGTTGGAGTAAGGGGTGAGTTTTAGTTCGTTTGCAACTGTTGCAAGGCAGACCAGTTTTAAATTCGTAATGTTCTTACCTGGTGGAGACTTGAGCACTCTTTGTTCTCGCGTGAAAAGTATAATTCTGGAACTTGTCACTGAGATGCAATGCTCGATTAATATAGCGCTCACCATAACCGAAAACTGACGCGCTTAGATTTAATTGCTTTATAAAGGAAAATAAACACTAAACGAACACAGGGGCAAGTAGAATAACTCTTTAGCTGTTCTAATGCTAAGGCTCCGTGCCTGAGGAAAATGACAGTATCTGGGAACATGGATTACGTAATTTGAAGTTTTCGTTACGAATGAGGCATGTTAAGTATTCTCATCGATTCGTTAAGATGAAAAATTTTCGCAGTCAACCATCGTTCCACGCTCGGGGTTTTTGTTTGTCCTTCCACGTTGTTCATTAATATCAACTGGCATTGATTTTTGAGTTCAAATGGTTTGGACACCTCAAAAGTTTACAGCCATGAAAACTTCTCTGAACTTCTTTGTTTCTTCCCGCATAGTTCTGTAAATTAATGTTCTGTGCATGAATGTCAATTCATCAGTCATCAACGTATAATTTGCTGTCCACAAATTATGGCGGACAACAAATTTTACTTCTTTTTCTTGCAAGCAGTAGTAAATTTCATTCGCTAGCTAGTAAGTCTCAAATAATTCCATTCGCTCTCTTGTCCATACAAAAATATTTGATGTTTCGGAGTAGGCACGAACGATAAGTAGTGAGAAATGTCTCAAAGAATCTCAATCGGTGTAAATTATTTCTCTGAGTCACTATGGTATAAAGTTACGCTATTCAGGTAACTCGGGCAGTAGTTACGTAGTCCAGTCGGCGATTCTGATGGTTTGCATTCAATTGTACCACAACGCTCACAAAGTGAAAGCGCACAATTCTCACAAGACAACAACCGCCGTAGTTTCAAGCAGTTCGTGCACTTCAACAAAAGCATGAAAAGGTCGGTAAACTTGCATCGAATGTCGTGCAGGAAAGATGTCCATCTGAGCGCTCTCTGAAGTGTAATTTACGTGCCCATTATTTGGACTGAGGTGTTATTTGGCAAGCAACAAATAATGGCAAAGAGATAATAGTATCATTGAAATGTCCCTGAAAATGGCAACATTGTAACGTTGGAAACAAACATATTTGTTACGTTCTTCACAGTCTGCATACCAATTACTTTTGGGCATGCATTATTTCAACATCAACACAGACACAATTTTCATGAGAGATTGGAACAGGCTCATCAATCCAGTAGATTAACGTGCGCCAAATGGTTTTAATTTTGAGATTATGTTGCGTAAGAATCTTCCTTGAATGTAGCAACGGAAGATGCAAAGGTCCAACGATGCAGTAAGACAAATTACAGATATGTGGTCTCCAGGTCAGGAATACAAGAACTAAAAAGCCTCTTTTTCTGCACTTAACATTCTTCCGATAAAAAAGCAGAATTAGGAACTCCGATGAAATATTGTAGCACATTGAAAAAATGCGGTGAAAATTGAAAAATTAAAGAAATGATGTCTCATGCATCTCACAGCATCAGATATGCAAGCAAATCTAGTTCGTCATTTGAAAAATATGTGTTCACAACATTCAAAGCAAGTGTTAATGAAGAACTCTGATAGCACACCTCAACACCAGTATCAGGCCAACCCATCAGTGGATTTTAACATTGGTTAGCGGGTAGTAACTGAGGTGATTATTTCAAATTCATTTGGGCACAACGGTGAACGAAGATTCTAAAATTTCCAGAAATCAGAGCCTGCGTTATTTTCCCCAATATTTTAAAACCATCAAATTTAAGAGTAATATTGTGTTAATTAGCGTGTTCCCGAATTGCAAAACAATGAAAACTGCTCGTCTGTACGATAAAACCTAGCTGATCACGTTAGTCACGATTTGAGCCACCGGTGTACCAGGAGGGAATTCCATATTGCTGCTGACTGACCAGTAGTCATAAACTCAATTTTGGTAAGTACTTAATCAAGGCTCAATAAATTCACGATTCAGTTAATGTTTACTATTTTCAAAATTGCTTACTACAAACGACTGTTGCATGTACTAAACGTTTTCATTAAATGTCAATTTTCATCGCATTCTTCAAATTACTAAAGAATAAAATGTTTAACTCGGTGGTCCTGGTTCTCTCTTCGTTTGAATAACTTTAAAATTACGGAACAACCTCTCGTACACTCTATACCCTCATGCACCGGCAAGGGCTAAAACGCCGCATTGTATTTTTTATTAATTTTGGTAAAAAGAGCAGGTAAAAGCATGAACACATTTTCAAAATAAGAACTAAAACTACTTTAGAGAGTGCAGAAATTTACGAAATCACACTCAACTACGAGCATGTATCATAGAATCACACACCGAGCACAGCACGCGAGGTTATGCACTTATCGGAACACCGCACAAGAACTCACATTGGTTGTGTGTTGCGCAACGTCAAGAATAAATAGTGAAAGCCGGCAAGAAAACTGGCGCTATGACATCGACGGCACGCTTGGTGGGCCAGGAGCAATGCCTGAAGTGCATTGCTTAATGCACTGGAAAATTGGCTCAAATTATAAGGCTGTTGCGATGCCAGGGTCAGCGTTGAGCGACTACTGCTCAGTATAGGGCAACTTTAGCGACACGAGGGAGACATCCCGCACACCAAGTTGGGACACCCCGGACCTCTGCTGAATTTTTTTTTTGGTAAATAATTTTAAAATTCTTGCTAGTTTGAGTGGAACTTAAGATACAGACGCACAAAATCACGCCAGACAAAACATCATAAAGCGTCCCTTAGAAGATCCGAGTCGAGCATATTTTTGCTGAAATAACAGTGATCCTGTCGTGCAAAGCACAGTTCGCAGACTGCTATCAATAGACACGCTTCGTGCGTGTCATGAATCTTTTCCGCGAGATTAGAAGTGTAGCTGACTACGTAAACATGAAAAGTCGTTTAAAACATCCTTTTGTCAAGCACTTGCGCAATGATATTGACAAGTTTGTTCTCGCCCACGAGCACAGCTGCTTGAAAATGTCGGTAATGAAGGTAAACTCCCCCCAAATGAAAGAATTGATAGCACTCAAAAAGAGATGTATACATTTTAAAGCAATTTTAATCGCGCACTAATATTACTCGCAAGTTTCACGGTAAGTGAGCTTTGAATTAGAAGTAGAAGTAAATGAAGGATTTTATTTTGTTAGAAAAAGGAATTACAGTGAACTATTCAATTAAGGGCTTATTTTTAATTTGGTCATCCAGCAATAAACAAACGCTTCAATTGTGAAAATATTTTGTACTCTTTCCCCTCAAGCTTCATTGAATTCTTTAAGCTCCTCTGAAGCAGGTCTGCCACCCCTGTACTACTGAGAGCAAAAATACTTCATAGTTTCAGGATTTATCCCACAGTACTTCACACATTACAAACGCCTTCTCGTATTTTCCAGCAGACCTCGACTCCAGTGAATGGCTCGTGGCCCTTATTTTACAACACGCATTATGAGAGAGTGGAAAAGCCTAAAAAATGAAAGTAAAGTTGGGGCTGATCCCAGCTGGCTCAGCAAAGCGCATTTTAATTCGATGTATTTCCAAGGTCCCCTTCGTTTAGACCAAATATAACGGCGGGCAGAAAACAGGCTTCCCAAATTTACGACTGACCGCCCAAGTTACGACCAAAAATGCCTTTAAAATCCCGCAAATTGCTGTCAGAGAAAACTTTGGCCTGCTCTGTTTATTACGGAGACTGCGGCAAACAGAGCCACTACCTCCACACAACTCTCCTGCCACTCCTCACTAAGACCTAATGAATTCCCTGAATATAGGAACCCTGTTGCGTCACAGCCCCCTCTCGCCAAACCAGGAACAGAAAACGTTATTTTAAAACATTAATTTCGCCCACACGCGTTTTTTGAGCCGCAGTTTTTCCCAGGGGAAAACAGTCAGCCTCAGAGCTCCGCCTTTTAAAGAGGATCCATGTCCGAACTCCCACGATTGATGAAATAAAAATGCAGTTTCGTGATAATGCATTATGGTAATGCATGATAATAATTCACATGCGGCACCCACGCGCATGCTTCTCGCCTACATCTCCAAAAGTTGCTCCCAGTGCAGAACAGATGGTGAGAGAGGGAGAGCGAAAGAACTTACGCAAGTTGACCTTGTCTTAGTGCACTCACTTTATGACTCACAAACTTCCCAGAAGCTTATTTCAGGGCCTTAAAAATAGCAAAACCCTCATGATGAGATTATGACCCTGAGTTGGTATTCTCTAAAGCAGAACTTCCCTTTACCGCATAAATAAAAGGCAGGGCATGTTTACTTTAATCAGGGCTGTAAGATCGAAGTGAGTCCCAGCAGCTTTATTTCTAACACTTGACATGCTCAGAGAAAGCGCGAAGCGGATGCCTTAAAAAAAAAGGAATTGTTGAAAGCGAACGTTCGATCTTCTCGCAAAATAAAGATGACAAAAATCGAGTATTTGTGCTAAGCGTTACTATTGAAATACGTAATGAATATTCGTAACGTTATACTCTACCCACTAAGAATCATTCAACGTAGGTAGCTTGAAAATTTGGAAATAATCTCCATTAGTTCTTTTTCAGATGTCTCCAAAAATAGTCTCGTTTTCCTATTACCCAGTTTTCTAACTGATGAAGTCAAAAATTGAGAGCATCATTGTTCAATGAAAATCTACATTAAAATACCTAAATCCATAGGAATTAATGCTCTATAAAGCAAATAAGTTAAAGACCTTCATAACATTTTTCCAAGCATTTCTTCAGGAGCAGTGCCATTACACATCTTAAGAAATTGTACACGAAAAAACATGCGACTTGCTTCTGTTTCCCCTCACTCACACAATGAGTGCATCACAAAGGTATTCTGCGGGATAATTCCCTAAAATGTTGATTTAAAACATTCGTGCATTTTTTGGAGCGTTGTCGACTTCTGGGTTTGAAGCACCAGTAATCAGCAGCTACTGTTTTTGATTGACAAATTTTTAGTTTCATTATTGGAAATAATACTCTTCTGGCTCGATTAGTATAGTTTAGTTTAAGCCTCTTATGAACTCAAAAACAAGAAGTGCAAACACGAAAGAGCCCCACAGCGGAACCGATAACTCGCACTAAATTAAATTCTCCCAGAAGCACCAGAGTGAAGCCAGCGCTGCCTTGCGAGAAACACACACTTGCTCGTGTTTAGCAGAAGAAAGCTCGCTTATTTGAGTGTTCCATTTTGGTTCTCGAGAGCGCAGTTCAGTGGCGCGTGCGTATTGTGCAGCGTATGCAGTCTTCTTGAACGTTCATAACTCGCATAAAGACCGCCATAACGGTCTCTAAAATGCTCTCGCTCAGCCCATTACTTAGGTTTCTCTGGCAAATCCAGGCCTTGAAGCTACAGCCCAGCCACAGCCGCACAAAACCTTGTAATTCTGTGAAATTTTCAGCCTCAAGATCACGCCAGGATATAGCCGGCATTGAAAAGGCTTTCATTGCCGCGCTTGTATTGCTGAACGTGATCTGTGGAAGATAAAATTCATTTCTTCAATTGCATTGATAAAGTTACGAGCTACGGTGGCTTCTCGAGGTAAGGAATTCGAAGGTATGGTCACAGAAGTTGAAAAGATTACTTTTCGCCCCGAACGTCGGCAAACCGACGTACGATGAAAATCGAATAGAAAGCGACGCGTGCGTTAAACGTGACATGTTGGATTTAGATTAAATTATAAGTTAGTTTCATCATCTCTGCTTCTCACCAAAGGAGGTCCGAAGAGAGGAAAAATGAAAGCATCATTTAGTGAAGAGGTAAAAATCCAAGCATCTATGCACAAGGTGCGTTCCACCAAAGATACCCTGTGCATAGAAACAGCCTGTTTGGACGACAGTTTATGAAACAAAATTGAAGTTCGAAAAAGTAATTGGCACTGAAAAACAGATTGACAATGAACCAACAAAAGATGGTGATTGGCGAAATGTAAATCCTTCTTTATTTTAACAAAAAACTCCAAATTCTCATCTCGGGAGCTCACATTTTCCTACTGGGAGCGTTAATTCCCAGGTTGCAATAGTTGTCTCCCCCTGATGGGACGTCATCCGTTATGATGTTTCTTTGGCCTGAGGCAAATGAATAAAATATCACCAGGGAATACTGTATCATTTGTCCTTCATGGCGTTTGATGAGAGAGCTAGTTTGAGGAACGGCGCTAAAATACTGAGTAATGCATAAGAGAATTTCAAACTTATTGCAGGGAAGAATGATGAAACGAGACGGTCACCATACCGTGATGTCGGTAAAGCCTCAACTCAACCATCGCAATATCTCTCGTAGCGAAGAACAGTAATTGAATTCCACTTAACCAATGATGGTTATTCCGTGAATTCAATCTTGCGAAATATTATCATCAAGGAGTAATTTCTCTGAACAGCAAAAAGAAACATTTTTTTCAAATTATGACGAGTCGCTTGACAAGCAGCACAATCGGTCTTGTCTCTGAGGGAGCATCAAAAAACACGTCGCGTTTATTGAATTTGTCGCTAATACTTTTAATTAATTTAAGGTAGAGGGCTTAAAGCCAGCTAATCTTCGCTCAGTATCATGAACGACGATTAAAATAGCTCTTATACACAACATCATACGAATATTCGAACGAGTTGCTCTGGGAAGCGTTTCCAAGCGAGCTGTTCCGCGAGCTTCCCTCTGCAGCGGCGCTTGTTTTTCTAATCTGTAGGGATTATTTACGGTAAGCAGGTGCTGGTCAAATATGAAAGGCGCTTTGATGCCAACCAAAGTAAATATGCGACCGGGGCTCACCGAGAATCATGAATATTTTACGACACAAATGCTCTCATATGCATACTTGACTTCACTAGATCTATGGGAAGCATTGATCTTTGTTTCTCGAGGATAGGGAGAGGCTTGTGGTGAACGAAATAGGAATGGGGAGAGAGCTCGTAAAACTTAGTGTTCTTTATTTCGAATAGAAAATTGTGATGCTCAATTTATATTGATTCATTAATAATTCTCACGAGCTTTAAAGAAAGTGTAGCAGTCTGAATTAAGTTTCATTGTAGAGTTAACGTTTCAAGCGTACTTATTAGTTTTAAAAAATGCATCGCTCTAGCAAATTTTGTTCGATTCGTCCTAAATCTGATCTGCATATTTGAATAACTGAATAAAATAAATCAAACAAAATTCACACCCAACTGAATTGTGAGCAGTGACAATAATCCTGGACTTAATACACGTCATGTAAAGGTATTTTATAAAAATCAAATGAACAAGAATTTCAAAATTGATGAACGAGTCCTTGGGAATATTGTCAAAACTTGTCTTAAACCTAGATACATATTTAGGTACAACAATGAATGTTTGTGTGTATTACAAAAATCACAAAATTAGTGACCTCTTAGTAGGACATCACATTTCCAGATCCAAGGTCAGTGATCTAGACAGAGCCAATGTGATATATCAGTACAAGTGTGACAGAAGAGAATGTAAGTCTAATAAATGTTGCATTGGCATGACTAGGATGACCCTGAAACAGAGATTAACTGCGCACAAATATCAAGCATCCATTTTGAATCATTTCCGTGTTGATCATAGTTGTAAGCCCTCGAAGGAAGGTCTATATTCATATATAAATATTTCGTTTCATGTTGTTAAAAAAGATCATATTTAAATAATAAAAGCATTACATATTCGTAAATTTAAACCAGCCCTTAATGAAAATACGAATTATTCTTTTGCTCTAATACTATTCAATAGGACTACAGCTTAGAAGTTTTAAACATACGCTCGATCGTCCATTTCGCCTTTGTCCATAAGGTGCCATGAACATGTTGCAGTTGTGCTATGTTAACTAGTCGTCTGGTGATCAATATTCCGGTCGTACAAAATTGTTCCCATCTTGTCATCTCGCAATGTGGATTTCTGTATTTATACTGCGTCTGGTTTTGCTTGTGCATTGAGTTTGCATTTTTATCATTGCGAGTGTAAAAAATATTCATATTCAGACTGAAGATGATGTTTGTAACATTGAAATGTTGCTTTTTATAAACAGAGAATGATATAGAATTTTTCAGATAGAGTGCTAAGTAAATATGAAAAACAATTTTCGTCGTCTTTTAACGCGCGTTGAACTATAAAAAGAACTATACACGCGTATGATGAACTAGAAAATGAGCAAGCGGCCAGTCTAAGAGGTGTCATAGAGAGCTTGCGCTCATCATCCCTCGCTCATTATCCCTTTTAAAGTACTTTTAAATGAATACCTACGCACAGAGAGATAGTCCCTGAGGTAGATCCAAATTTTTTCAAGCACCTCAAACCCTCTGACAATTGCGACTTGAAAGAAAAAATACCATGAAGTGCGTAAGCAATTATTTAAAGTGAGTAGAACTCAAATATGACAGGTCGCTCATTTTTTCATCCCTACTTAGTAGGGAATCTATTTTCAGTAGCACTGAATGGATTTAAGATAAGATCCTCTGTTCCTTTTCCTCTGTGGAAAATAGAGAGACTGTCTTTTAACTAAACTAAAGGTGGGTAGCAGAGTGGCGGTACAAGTGATGTGTCGGCGGCTTCTGACTGAAGCCTAATCTATTACCTTTTGCGAAGACCGACAGTGAAGTGTTCGTACGAGTGTAATTAGTAGCAAGATACGTAGTTGAAGCTAGGAACATCGTTAGGGAGCTTAAGCACCCTTAATAAAAACGCAAGAGCAAGACAAACCATAACTTATATTCTGAATAAACCCAATTCCAATCGTCTTGGCCACAGGCTATTAAAAGAGTATGGGAATTCTATGTGTAAGAATAAACACGAAAGAAGTAACTGTAAGCGTGTGAATACTTTAAAATAAAAAAAATCAAATGTGCGGTGACCTATTTACTACTGCTAGGAGGTATACTCTGCACTATTATTTATAATCAGCTCAAGCCTAAAAATGAATTAAGGGCTCCAGAATTCTCAGATCGGTGCGAAATTGCGCTTTCGCTAATATTAAAAACTGATGAATTGAGAGTTCAAGCATTTAAGGCAAATGCTGCATACTACTAACAATGATTCCCGTTGTGTGAAATGAGCAAAATGCTTGACACACTCCGGACTTAAAGTGTCTAAGAATACGATTTGCGTAACAATACACTAGCTGGTATTCAGAAGACCATTGCTGCAGAAAATAAAAGAAAATTAGCCGACTTACCGAGCGCTGTAGCTACGCAGTTCCCAGAAGTGCGGGGGCATAAACTAGACAGCTTCATTGGACGCTTGCGTCACCGTGCAACGAGTCAACCAATAAACTTAACTGAGGTCTCAAGATGCACTTCATTGTATTTTACGCTCGAATAAAAAATTGATCTCTTCTGTATAGTGCCTTTAATGTGGTCTCTCGGGCAAAATATCTGAGAAAACAGTGAAACAAAAACTTCTTGCTTAGTGGAGTGTTTTCAAGTATCATGTTTTGCCCCCAACGAGACGAGTGTTTTTGATGTAAACACCTCTTAGTGAATCGTAGACACTTTAACGAATTTTGTGTCAAATACTTGGCCATGTTCAGTGTTAAGAAATAATATATAAGTTCTTTACCAGCGTAAAATTTTTTCACCCTAAAAACTCCAAATTGTTCGCTGAAAAAATTTTTTCCAGCTTGAAATCGTTTCTAACTGGCGATAAAATGAATGCAACGCAGAACGTGACTGCAATAAATACATAAATCATCTTGCGGTATCATCACACTACATCAGCTGAGAAGCTAAACTTTGTTGCTGTACAATCACATGAATCTTCCACTTTTATGTCAAATTGAAGAAGCACAAGATTTTAGTCATTTATGCATGGCGTGTGACCGACCAGCTCTCTCACCCTAACTTAAGCAAGTGCTCATGAAAATACCTGACTCGTGATACGATGTCTGAAACCTTACCAAGTGCGATTACATGATCGCATTTTCGAACAGAGTACAGACAAATTATTCGCATAAAAACGTTAACAACTTTGCAATATATCGAGATATTTTGTGGGTGCCTTGAATTTCGTTGAAATTTAAGCAAATAATTAAATACGTGAATTATCTCTCTGGTTGTGAGATCGCGCAGGGAATTCAGCGAGCAGATCACGAGCTCGCAGATCAAAGGACGGCACTGTGATTGTAAATCCTGGTGGTAACTTCCACATCACAGCTGCGTTGTCTGAACTGCACCCGAGAAAACGAACACCGACACTGGTAATTTCTCTGAGAAAGAATTCTTTTTTTGCTCATTTGGTTTTTCGGTGCTCATTTCACCGTATTACGACGTCCCTGACGTTAACTGATAGTCTTACGCCTAATTAATTTGGAGCTGCGAATATTCACTATTGCTCTTCCCTGACTTGAGTGCAGTGCTCGGAATAAAACAACGCGCAAAAGCAGAGTTTTGTTACCTCAAATTGGCTGTCGCTGAAAAACAATCCTCATTAAAATTCTGTAAAAAGAAAAGGACTCTATGTCAAGGTACTCACTCGGCTGCTAAAACTTAAACATTCAATCTTTGCTTCTACGGTTTGAGGCTCCTTGTTTATTGTACACAAAGTAGTTCATTTATTTAATTAAAACCATCCCCGCTGAATTACTTGAATCTAAAATTCGTGCCAGAAACTTTAGGTGATTTTCACAAAAATGATTCCAGCTTCATTTATGAAACTTTGAAGGGTATGCATTGAAAAATTATCACCCAAATGCAGATGAAAATTGCGTTAAAATCGTTATGTATCAAGAATAGATTTCAGTCATTACCTTAAAATTACCTTAAAATTTAAAAGAAAGAATACCTTAAAATTAAAGAGAAAGAATACCTTAAAAGTAAAGAGAAAGTGTTGGATGACATTAATATCAGGATCTTTATAAAATATCCCATGAGACGTGAGCGCGTAGGATGCGTCAACTTCTGCAATATTGACTCAATTTGTCCATGAATTTGAGTCGTTATGAAGTAACAGTTTTACCTACAAGCAGAAATCATACTTCACACTACGAAGTTTGAATATATCCAATTCATCATACAAGCACAAAGTTGGCCATCATCCAAACAACACGGTAACAAGTTCGAAAAAGAGTCGAGAAACTATACCTTATCACAACCGAGAGCCTTTGGCAACCACTTTCACGGAAAAAAAAAAGAAAATATAGAGCAATGAAGGCATCGGTCTCTGAGTCTGGTCCAACTTAGGGGCAAATGGTGTAGTTTCCGAAGAGTGTTTATATCGGCTTCTCGGGTATATCAAAAAAACCTGTGTGTTTGAATTTGTTGCAAATGCTTCAGAGTTTAAATTTCAACCTGAGTATTGGAATAAGAAAGAAGTTAAACCAGAAATGGGCAAAATTGATAGATTATAAGTTAGTTTCAGTCTCCCTTACTCCAACAAAGATGTTCAAAGAGAGGAAAGATGAAGACATCATTTAGTATGGAGTTAAGGGAACGTGGAATCAGTGCACAATGTGTGTTCCCGCACAGGATCTCATAAAAGTTTAAAAATATCAGAGATACTGGAAAGCTAAACAATAGTGAACCGAAAAAAAGATGGTGATAGTCCTTAGCAAAACAGATAACAAATTTTATTTCAACAGAAAGAAGGCCTACCTAACTCCCAGCCCGGGACCTCACATTTTCCCCTTGAAAGTGTAAATTCCTAAAGATATAATGGTTGTACTCCTGAGGAGAGACATGCAGAATACACAAAATAAAAAATCTACTTTATTGGATTTTTTTGTATTTTTGTAGGCTATAAAGTTAGATTACGTAACCACATTCATTGCAAATCAAATAATCAATTACCGGGAATGATGCCAATAGTACAGCAAATGTGAGTTCACAATCAGTCCAACATTTCTTCTCCTGCAATGCAGAACAATGGCATAGAATCAGCGCAAACTAGAAGAATCTCATGCCATTTACGAGTAGAAAATACCATTCTCGTTTGGAGAATTTACTCGCAAGAGACAGCATGAGTCTATTAACTCGTAGTTACATGCTAGAACCAAGACACAACTCAGCCTGACCAAAGATGCCAATGAAGCTGCCCTAACTCAGTAAATCCCCTACTCTCAGTAGTTGAGAGTATTGAGCTGATTCTCTCCCCATGTTTTTCTGATCGCTCTGCGCTCTAATTTTTAGCGTAAACCAGTTCAGCTCGGATGGTCAAGGACGATCGCTTTTGTCGTGAGCACTTTTTTCTGATTCCCGTGAACGCAGAAACACATCTTTTTGGTCATGCAGGTTAGTAAAAAGTTAAGCAAGTGTGTTCACGAATCCATCCCTACGATAGACCGAATACATGCAACTCTCACAAATGCATTACACTCGAGCTGCTGCACCAATTTTCAGTAGCTTGGTTGAGACGGGATGGTCAGGGTCGGCCGCGTGCTGGGTACCCGCCAGCTTTGAGAGGTGCCAGTCAGTTGGCAACAACACCAGCTGCCGCTACTCTGTCCCGCTTCCCAGCTTTCATTCCGAACTTTAAGCAAGCATTTGTTGGGCTTCGATCGGGCTCGAGCGCGAACCTCGCCAACAACTAACACTTTCGACGAATTAACACTGCATTTCAAGCCCACAAAATGCGCTGTCAATCTAGTGTATCTATATGAAGATCAGAGCGCAGACAGGTGTCCGGAGTCCTACGATCGTGTCTCCGTAGTTGACCCGGTGACATCGCCAACTTGTGATTGATATAAGCAAACGAATAACAGTATTCAATTAACTAATTGTTCTGTGATTCAAAGCTTAATGTATGACAGTGAACGTACACAGTGCCATTTGTGAAACTAATCAGTGCCTAAAAGTTGTGTGTTTCTGAAACTGGTGATGTTGTGTGCTGAGTTTTAACATTTATTAACAGATGTAAATAGAATAGAAATTTTGGAAGAATTCGATGGAATTAAAAAACTGCCTCTTACGAAGTCATTTTCATTTTAAATGTCAATCGAACACAAAACTAGCTCGTAAAATTATTTTGGAGCCATTTTCTTACAGAAAAAATTTTTCTAAATACAAACTTATGATGATCATGTGAGTTTTTTCCAATGCTATCAAGACGAGCATTGGCGCATGATTATTCTAATTTTTTTCTTTTAATTTAATTATAGGTGCTAAATTTTAGTATACTATCACTATCAAGTCAAACTACGTTTCATCATCTGAAGTTCTCCATTTTAAATTTTTCAACCTCGAAAAATTGCACGAGTTCACGGCATTTTAAAATTTCTAGGAAGGTCGCTAACCATTTTTTTCGAAATCAGAATCAAACTTTACACAATGCAACGTTTCGGTGTACAGATATCATCGTCAGGCTCAGATAATTAAAAAATATTCATACGTTGCATTTAAAAATGCAAAATATCATTTTGTATGATCATTTTTATTATTAACATTATTTATTAAGTATTTATGAATGTTTACACATAAAAATTCCTTTTGCTTTGCTTGTTAAGTGTTTTTGCATTTTGAATGTGGCAAAATTAATTTTTCGTCAACTACTTCATATAAAAATTGGTTTTGCTTTTTCAAGCGCTCCAAAAAAATAGTGGACCAAATCTCTGAGCCTGGAGATGATGTTTGTACTTCGAAACGTTACTTTATGTGAAACTAAACTTTTTTGTAGTGAAATTGACAAACGACTTCAGAAGAACTTAAAAATGTTCGTAAGTTATTCAGTAACAAATGAGCGTAACGTTTTTTCTGATCGAAGTTGAAGTCAAATCTGATTAAATAGCTCCGAACCATAGTTAAAATTATAAATTAAACAAATTTAGAGTTATGTTTCCCCCAGCACAATGAAATTGGAAATCAACTAACAACTTGAGCGTTGTTTCTTCCGTCAGCGTCGCTTACAACCGACACCGTCAGCTGGTGTGGGCAACCTTCAAGCCACCGAGTCTAAACACTGTAGTCAGGTTTTGGTTTGTTCTACTTACTAACATTCTAATTCTTCCGTTCAAACTCACACATAATTAGAGCTCAAGATGATGAAAATAGCACAAATTCTAAAAGTGCTTCGTGATAACACTGCGAAAAGCAGTGAATTTTATTTTTATATTCTGAAAATTTCTGTCTTAGAAAACAGAAATGAATGATTTTATTACTGGTGACCATTAGCGATGATGGATGTTTGACCGAGATGGCCACACTGCCTTCGCTAATACTACATGCGTAATTTATGAATATCATGAATATGACGTTTGATAGCAAGTGGAATAGACAAATGATTTTTAACAAGTTTTTCCCAATTAAATTTCGACCTCAAATGCGAGAACCCAACAATTGGTTTCTTTCCGTATAGAAATTTGGCTTATTAGTGCTGTAATTTACCATCATGAAGATTTCTTATGAAGAACTGCGAATATTTACTCGAATCTGTAGCATTGTGGGCTAATAAAAGGCCTCATGTAAGGATATCCCTCATCCTAACGCATTAGCCGCGATGGATTAAACTGAAGTTCAATATTCAAATCAAATTCAAGGCTAACTGTAGTAATCGATTTTGAAAATAGCAAACATTTACTGGATCGTAACTTCATTTAGCTCGGGTTAAGTATTTGTGAAAATTGTGACTGTAGGTCGGTCAGCAATATAATGAAAATTTCATCCGTGTACCCCGTCGGCTCACATCGCGAATAATGTTCTAATCTTGTCAAAAATTCACTTTTTTTAATTTATACAGTCGAACCTATCCTACCTTATCGCAACCTAACCCACTATATCGTACCATAAGTTCACGTTCTAACCCAACCTAACCTGACTCAATCTATCTCATCATAACTTCACGTAAACTTTCCTAACCTAATCTAGTCTAACCTTTCCCAGTCTAACCCATCTTAACTTACCCAAATCTGATCTAACGTTGTTACCAACGCTATTCTTACGTAACCTATCTTGGCCTATTCTATCCTAACCCATCCTAACCAAACCCATCCTACTCTAAAATAACTCCAGCCTTGAATAACTCACTGTGCTCGTCTCTGGTGCACCAATACAGTTGTTCACGTTGTGAATCGCGGTACGTCGGTTCGGTTCTATCTGCCGTATCCTGATGACTGGAGTTTCCGAGCATGCTGGGCGAAGTTGCAGAACTGGTCTTCCTCTTGGGTCCCCCCCCCACTGTCCTCTGTTAGATCTCATGCAGAAGAGTGCAATGTTCCGGTCTTTAAAATCTTGGCAGGTACCTCTTACAGAACAGATATGCGCATTCTCGAATCTTTGCATTTTTACAAAGTGAAACCTACTCTGAATGAAACCCAAAGGGCTTTCCCGCTTCATGTTGCCAACACATAATTCAGTTACTCAGTTTTTCCTTTGCTTTTTATTTTTTACGGTTTTTTTACCGTTGTTCGTGTTTTTTCAAGGTTTAAATTTTTTCTAAATACTTCATTAGTGAATTAACTCTTCCTCTTATAGTTACGTTTTACAGAGATTTTGCTGAAGATGGACTGTTAGTCCGAAACGTTCAGTTTTATTTGATCATTTTTAATAAAGATGACTTTACGTGTAGCGATTTTCACCTTGCTTTTTATCCATCCTACTCTGTTCCACCCTTACCTAAATCACCCTCATCGAACCCATCTTGACCTATTCTAGTCCAATCTATAGTGTCCTACTATAACTTAAATTGGCCTAACTTATGCTGAAGTTTTCTAACATAACCATAATTTTCTACGTTTTCATCGACACCGTTTCTATGTCATTCAAATGGATTAATGAACACCAATACCATGAAGTTTTTACACCTGTCTTGCTCATTCCAACCAAATCTGCAGTTTCTATGCTGACGTCGTAGGTTTAGCGCTCAAGGGAACCCTCGTATTGAGGATACGTTCCGTAATGCCTCGCCTGACAGAGACGCGTTACACTACAACTTCCTACAACTTAGTGAAGTCCCCAACTCATGATGATGCTACAAACTTGTTTAAGGGGTCTTTGATTTCACTGCACTGTAAGAAACGCTTTTTGCGATTTATTGCCAGCATTTAGTGACAAACTTAGATCAGTTTGATCAATAACCTTCGGATGAAATATTCTCCTAACAACGGTACCTCGCCCTGGATATGTCACAAAAAATGGCCGAAACATTGTAGGTGATATTTTCCAATAGATTTAGATGAACACTTTAGGATAACGTAAAAAACACGAATATTCTAATCATGATCGATCATTCAAGAGTCTGTATAAATAGCAGAAGTAAGTTAGCGGTATTTCTGCATTTTTCTCCTGCCAAGGACACGCATTTACATCAAATTTTACCAATAAAAAAATTTATTTATGCCCGAGTACTGTCTAAACTTATTTCAAATGACAGATGCGTGTCGAAAAGCAGTTTTCAGGTGTCGACTGTGATTACGTGTGAGAACAATGGTCAACTTTGGAACAGGCGTCATGAAATAGATAGTTCGAGTATCTGCCTGTGTTGGTGGGCTATCCCTGAAGCTGCATTCACGAGCAGAGCCCTTAGCTCACTCTATTAGGACAGAACAAAGCTCTCAATTCAGAGTACGAACAAAATAGTTTCAATTGACGAGCGCTCGAATCCTCAGCTCACGTTCCAGGATCCTTTGTTTTCTAGAGTAAACATGCATAAAAGCGGTGCATGGCGTCGTGCGCCGCGTCCAACAAAGGACGCTGCACTTTTGTTGCCTGTATTGACCAAAGAGCAGAAAGAATAATCGAAAGACATGAGCTTAAAAAATTCTGAATCCCATCGTATTTTTCCAATGGAAGGCTTTTACTCACTCTGTTTCACTAGAGTAGAAATTTATTGATTGGAAATTTTCTGTCAAGTTAGTGATGTTTAAAAGATAGTGGTCAATTATTAAGGAAGTTGTCGCTTTAAGATCACGTATTTCAGGTTCAGTTCAAAGCAAAAATTCCAATTCAATCATAGATTAAGTTACACTTGAACTATTTTTGTGTATTAACTCTATGTTTCATCTCAGGACGTTCATCAAAGAATACCTACTATGGCGGGAAAAAAATAATATGGCTTTCACAGTAATATTTTGAGGAGAACCAACTAATGCGGTGATATTTACAGCCTGCTGAAGAAGGGAGAACAGTTGTTGCTAGTGTGAGCAGTGTTCAAATTAGGATTAAATAAGGCAAAAAAGACCAGGCAGAATGCGGGACTATTGGGGCTACGTGCCGCGTGAGCAACGCAACAAGAAAATTTCCCTCAAGGAAGGAGACGTGATTTTGACGTCCGAACCTTTCGCGTACGTTGTTGACAACGACCGGCGGGGGCAGTACTGTGAAAGTTGCCTCATATCCAACAGGTCAGTGTGGATCGATTTTTTGTGTCCTGTAGATCAGTATTGTTAATATTTTGACTGCGGCAGGTAAAACTGAAGTTCAATATTCAACTTAAATTTCAAGTCTATTGTAGTAAGCCGTTTTAAAGATGGCAAACATTAACTGGATCGTGCCTTTATATAGCTTTCATTGATTTTTATAAAAATTAAGTTAGTGACTGCAGGTCGGTCAGCTGCATTATGAAAATTGCCTCTGTGTACGACTAGTGGCTCACGTCACAGTCAAAGTGTTAAGTTGTCTTGTGTTCAAATTGTCTCGGGCTAAACTGGTCAGCATCGTAATAAACTGCCTCGCGTCTCACAGGAAATTGCCAACATTGTTTTACTTCCAACCGGTTATCTTTGCGAGCACGTCATGCCTTAAACTAGTAATCATAGCTCAGCGATAACTAGCATATGATGAGCATGTGGCTTATCAAAACTTGACTCGCGTTTCTTCATCCATGAAATTTACGTTATTCATATACCACCAAAATCCTAATCTCGAAAGCTTGCTAAGTATAAATTACATTATATTTCTGGGTATCACACAAGTAACGTACCAGACACAGGTAAGTGTCCGATAATCACGTAACATTTTGTAAGAAAATTATTAATTTTCGTTAAGTGCGGCTCTCAAAAGTAAGTACATATTCTACAAAACAACAAGTCTTCTTGTAAAAATAAGTGAATGCCTCTGTATTAACAGGTAAGAACTGCCAAAATTACATAGTATGCAAATCAACATTGTAACAAAAATATTTTTCATGAGGAGGTTGTGCTTCTAAAGTTAGCCTGTCTCCTACAAGCCAACGCTGTTGACATTGCACTGTGTTTGTATTGTGAGGATTTCATGCAGCGCTATAGGTTTCCAAAGCACCAGGCTTGAGCCTTACAAACAAGTGAATTACAGAGCGCGTTTTCGTGTACGATAAAAATAATTAAAGTTGAACAAACAGTGTTTCTCCTAAACAATGGTTGTGAAGTTCCTCTCTAATGTCCAGCAAGAGCCAATCTCCATGCTTAGTATACTTCTATCCAGTCCAATTTACAGTCAATGATGACACAAATGTGTACAACAGATGAGGTACAAGTTTTTTCTCATAAAAAAATGGCGTATCCCTTACTTCGGAAACATCTTCAATTTTTCTGCGTAGTAGCTCTTCCCTAGGCTGTGCTGTAGCATGTTTTTGCATTCATTCCATTTTCATCTCATTGATTTAAAAGAGGTTTTTCAAGGAATCTTCAGGACTACACTAAGCTCAAAACATGTTCAAGGCGTCAATATACTTGTTTGAACCTAATAATGTTAATGAATATTGTTAAACTTCATTATTATCATTATTAAACTTCAATTTACTAGCTATGAGACGCACTTTTTATGTTTTTCTCTCAGTCTTTTGTGTAAGCATTGACATGGGCCGCCATGGTACCCATCTTAGCATATATACTCAGGACCTTTATATTAAAATATTTTAAAAAGCGATGTAATTTATCTTCTTGTAAAAACCAATGATTAAAGCACTTTAATTTTTTAGTGCCTTACCCGGGCACTCACACTAGGTGACAAGTCATCAAGTTTCTACTCGTGGTATCACACCGAGTCAGCTTCCACTCACACCCTGTTATGAACATACTGTATAAGCGCTCGGACATCGCATCAAAATAGTAAACGCATCGCGCTCGCTTTCCCTCGACAGTGGAATGCCTCAATTCCCTCTTTCTGAGCATAAAGCGACGGTGGTCGTGGTACTGAAGGCTGTCCCAGAGTTTATGCAGTTCTCAACCCGCAGCGGTGCGCGAGTCGGACACAGCTGCAATTTGGTGCCGCTCAACGAGCTGCAGCGCCTTGTGTTGTCTCCGAGGCTTAGATTTACGACATCTCTACGGAATGCCTGCCCCAATACCGACATTTTTGCCCTGCTGGCTGGAGGGCGAGCATTACGTGCTTACCCGTTTACGCTTGATTGGTATTTTGAGCTTGCTTTCATTTTGTTACTTTCCTTCGCTTACGCTTTGTTGTGATACGCTGGTTAGGTGGGACTATTTGTTTTGTTCTTAGTATGATTGTCGTTTTATTTACGCATGTGATGCTCCTCATCTATAGTTTTATTATTATTGCTAAACCGGAATAAAAATTAAAAATAACGTCTACGTATCTCGTCATGTCATTGGGATATACTGAATATTATACTCAAAGATTAAAATCACACGTTATAGCGATAAGACACATTACTGATAAAGTGAATGAAGATCAGAGCATCAAAGCAATGCATCCGTGTTTTTCTCTGAGAGATTTAATGGAAGAAAAAGTTGAACTTTTATAATACAGTAGAGCTTAAATAACATTGAGGGTCGTACTAGGCTTAAATCATCTAATTCAAAATTTTTTGTTGTAAATCATCGACATTGTCAATGATGAATGCTGCTGTAGTTTGCAACTCTACTTGAAAAATTTCCTGCTTCATTTCGCGTTTTGTGTGAAGATCAAAGCAATATTAGGGTAGATTAAAAATTTATTTGGATGAATTCAACAGAATATTCCCTAAGGTTGTTCATTAGTTCCCTATAATAGTTCACTATAATTTTCTAGTAGTATGAGAGTACAAGAGATTTTATTACACTCTGTCGTTCACTATGTGTCGGGTGTCTTTTAGTGTCCTGTTGATAGGTATTTTGTTAATTGCCAAAATGATTGCACTCAAAACTTGCTCCTTTTACCTCCATCTAATAATCATGAAACTGGCAATGATGTTTATGGAAAGTAGTTTTCAAAACAAGATTTCCATTGAAAAAAAAATTATTAATAAAAAAATTGTGCAAACCAAAACCGACTGTAAAGATGAAGAAATATTTTAAATAAAAGTTACGGTCAAATTTCATACGTTAAATTGAGGCACAGTGCGGTATGCTGTTTTCTATTTAAATATTTCAGCAAGCTTCTCAAGTCAGGATGTTTTGTAGTGACATCCTCTTAATAAAGAGCGAGACAACGTTTCTCGGATGACCGCCTGTCTCCGCCTGCTAGACCGTCCAAACCGGACCTGTGCATAATTTCAACTCATAGCTACATCATTAAATAACTTTTCATTTCCTCACAGATGTAGAAAGTTAAATTACCTTAAAAGTCATTTCCATATTTTCTGAAGTATTTTTGAGACAGCTTCTAATGGCTTTGATGGTAAACAAAGAATGCAGTACTAATATTTATCCTAACGACCGTCAAGCAATAGCAGCCCCATTTTCACTACATTTTCAAATGTCATTCCATTTGTTGCCTTGGGATAAATACCATAGGCCCAAACATAACCTTGCTTAACCAACTTACCCGAAACTTTTCGATAAAATTAAATCTGATCTTAATTTCGATCTTCCAACTTTAACAGCATAAATAAAAATTTACTCAATTTAATGCATCGAAACCGGTCTCACCGAATCTATCCTAAGTACGCCTCAGTCTATCTGCTCTGCTGTAAGCTATAAAAGAACATGTAACTAAATACGGCAGGAACCCCGGATAGCCTATACGCTGACAATGCCGTCATTGCAAATGAATTTCATGTTGTGTGTCTAGAATGAAGATATGGAAAAATATTATAATCCTACAATGCTGCATAAAGATTACCGGCTCATATTCATTATTTTTTTATTTAGATGAATCTAACTCACCTAACCTTACATGAAACTATATGCAGTGTTTCAACTTTGAATAAAAAATTAAAAATCGTAGATTTCGCTTAATGGCACCCCACGCGTGCATAGCTTACATGGATAAGTTTTGGCATTGAGTTTTAGGCCGTTAGCTACTACACAGCGAAAGTGAACTGACGGTAGTCCAAATACAGAAAATTTTGACGTTCCGGATCTCCTGTTGAGAACATCAGAAAATTGATGATAATAAAAAAAAATGAAAAAAAGAATAAAAGTCATCTGTTTGTAATTAGCGGCCAATTTTTATGTTTTTAAATCAGAAGATGCTTAACCTCGCTTGATATCAGTACCTAAGAACCACATGCTCCCTTGTCTAACCTAATCTTAGCCATAACCCATCCGTAAAACCTTAACTTCAACGTTTACTCTAACATTAACGTAAACCTTGTGAACAAAAAAATTTTCAAATAAAATGAATCAAAACCGACTATAGCTAACCTAACTATGGTCAATATTGATTTCAGGCCTTTAACGGAAATTAAAAATTCCGTTCCAAAGAATCAATAAAGGAACACATTTAAAAACGTTTTACATGAATGACATTCTGCTCGCTGATGCGTTATTTTCGATTTATTCAACTTTGAAGTTAAAAGAACGTCGTATATAAAAGTGAAGGAACGGACACGTAAATATGCTGTAATACCGTATTACCGTAACGATGGGTGAGGTTAGGGCAGGTTATGTTAGGTTAGTTAAAATAAACCAACCTAAAATAACATAAATCAACCTAAAATTGCTTACCTTAACTTACCCAAACCGAGGCTGTTAGTTTCGCGCCAAGAAGTGGGCGTGTCCCGCCAGAAAAGTGGGCGTCACCCAACAATGATGCGACTAAGCAACTGACCATATAATCCTATCCTATCTGGACGAAATTATTGTTATATCTCGAAAATAACGCATCAGCGAGCTGAATGTCATTCTTGTAAAACGTTTTCAAATGTGTTTCTTTAGTGATTCTTTGGAACGAAATTTTTAATTTCCGTGAAAGGCCTAAAATCAAGATTGACCCTAACTATTCCTAATCAACCTAACTTCGACCTTTGTATAGTTTTTAAGCTTAAAAATATAAGAAACTAAAAGTATGGTGCTATACGGCATCAATTCAGAGCAGCCTCCGTAGATAAATTTGCCCAAAAAGTTTAGGTCGTCCTTCGCGCGGCATGCCCAAACATCGGCGGTGAGCAGGCGGCAGTCTTAAAGCAGGAAATTTTGCCAGAGGGGATGTCTAATGACGATGAGGAAAAAGATGAGAGTTCTCTTTTTCTATTTCAGAACGCATTCCATCATTCAACTTCTAAATTCTTCCGAGTCTTAGCGACTGACGCACTCTGAGTATTTTTTCTAGTCAATCTGCGCTGCGGAGTACAACAAAGTTTTAAAAGATTTTTAAAATAATAATGAACCATGATATCTATGTGCTCTCAATTCAAGCGCTGTTTAATAATATGCGGAACACTGAATATTCAAAATCTGTGGGCTACTAGAACTCTAAACCAATCTGCTTGTGAATCAAACACAGTTGCATTTTCAGAAAATGTAAAGGAAAGATCATCCTTCCGGAGATACATGAAGCAACAAATTGAAGAACAGAACGTGCAAGTAGAAAAAAATAAATTGTAGGGCTGGCTGCGCAGAGAGAAATGAAACAACACATTGCTGAGCAGAGCGTGCAGGGAGAAATGAAGCAAGGAATTCAACTGAAATTGGGTCCAAGTCGCGTTTAATTTTTGAAATCGTTTTAAATAAAGCGTCTCCTAGCAATTAGTTTTTAATTGAACTTTTGTTGACACAATGTTATTGTCAGTATCGCTTTACCATCATGCTGTCGTTAAGCGAAAAGTAACGCAACGAAAGCTATGAACCGTTCAACCTTTTTTTCTAACTCGACGAAATATTAAGACCTGCTTCTTTTGCGCGAACGAGTCGGCAGATATTTCAGATATGGTCGTTAAGCTGCCATCTACCTCAGAAGTCGTCATAAATTGGACTAATTCAGATTCAGCGAGCACGCTCTTATTAGACATCAAACAGCCAAAATGTAAAGCGCCTTTGTTATAGCGCGACAGCTGGGACCTCCTGAGTGGAGCGTTCAAAGCCTAATATTGCTCGCGTGGAAAAACGAGCCACTGCATGCCTCTTGTTTGCCTCGAGAGCGAAGCGCAAACTTTCCCGGCACATAAAATTTAATTTTGAGTTGTATGCATTCAGTTCATAACATTTTTTAGAGAGATAGTTTTTTTTCAAGTAAATGCGCCTGATGTCAGCGATTGTCAGAGTTATCATTATTCTCTTCAGTTCTTGTACAAAGCCAGTCATACACCATCAGAAGGCAAAAAACGAAGGAGCCCTAACAGTGTCACAGAGTGAGTCACTGCGGCGTTTAACACGGCAAGCTTGTGCCAATAACCAAAACACGTGACACGCGGTATCTTCTACATGATCCCAGTGCCAAGTTGGCAGCTAAGTCGAAGTTAGCACGTCACGAAACGTCTATTAAGTGTTGTATTATTGCTCAGCTATTAGCGGTGCAGCCACCACCGTCTCACTGAGTGTCCTACTAAGCTGTTACAGTTTATTCAGTCTTCAGTCTTCAGTCTGTAAGTTTTAACTGTTAACGTTGTACGTGAACTCCAGAGAAAGACGGCAAATGAGCAGGCAGCCTCGAAAAAAATAAGATGCAACTTGACCTCATTTGACGAGAAGACGGGGGCTGCCAGTCATTACAGGTATACTCTCTAATTTGTGTGAATTTCGTGCTCAAAAAACGGAACACGTCAATAGCATTGAACAAACTGTGGGTTGATGAATCTGCCATCCCGCCGTTTCGATTTCTTCAAGAAAATTATTTTGAAGTGTGCAAATTTAACCTGTGCAAATATGTTATACGTTTGTAAATCATCGCACTTGTGAAGATTTTTAAATCTACATTGATTACGCAATGATTACATTTGTAAATACATACCATTACCTCTCAGGTGACGTAGAATAGGAAAAGGTTAAGGCTAGTTAGATTTGTCTATCATATGCTCTGGGGACTGGTGCGTAGGGAGAGTACTTTTGGATTACCTCAGCCATAGATATTCCTCCCTGCATGACTACTATCGATCGTGCCTACTTTGCTTCTTTGCGTTTTCATGCCTTGTTTGTATGTCGGTTTTTTGTGTTTTCTACCTCTTTCAGTCTCGCTATGCACACAATATCCCGTGTGGGAACACACTTTGTGTATAGATTCTCCGTTCACAACTGTCCATACTGAATGGTCCCTTCTCTTCGCTCTGGGTAATTAAATAGCTTTTGGTGAGACTTGAGAGTCTAAACCAACTAATATGATAATCATGTAACTCATTATGTGTTGTCATTACTTTAAATCTGTAGTGAATCTGTGAATGGTTCTTTATTTTATCATGTATGCTTGGTTTTTAAATTTTAATGTTCATAACATTAAATTTTGTGTGAAAAAACACAAAGTAAACTTGATGATTTCTCTCCATCGGTAAATTTGACAATTTGAGTAGAGTGGAAGAAAATGCACAAATTTCGCTGCAATTTCTCACAATGAAGAAATTAGGAGCGTAAAAATTATGAAGCATGCATGTTTTTACTTGCAATAGATAAACGTCATCAATTCATATCTTGAATCAGGAGTAGAGTCTTTATATCTTAAATATTTCTCAATAGTGACTGCTAAGGACTATATCGTACACTCTGTATATGCTTAGATATATTATTTGTGAAGTTAGCTCTATTTTCTAGGCTGTGGTCCAACTTTGTCCTACATTTTAAATTTGGTACGAAATACTCGTAAATATCACAAGCAAACGATACCATCAACTCGTTCGCAGAAGTTTGTTCGTTCAAAATATTCGGAAAGGCTTCTTAAAAATGGTGGTGGGAACAATGCAACCGTATTATTGCTGGGAAAAAATTACATTTGGTGATTTTCTTATAAAAATGGTTTAAGCGAGCATTGCTTCCCTAATGTATATTTTAAGACAGAAGATGGTAAATGTTCAAAAAAAGCTCCGGCAGTTTATTTTCAACAAGTAATTCATTAGTAAAACCATTACATAGAACTATTACAAGATATGGATAGGATGAAACATACATAACTTAATGCGGGCCAAAGATGAATTCAATATTTGTTAAGCTAAATTTCGCTCACGACAATCGATAAGCAATAAATGATCAATCCAACCAGAGTAAAAAAGAAAAACATAGCTACTTGAAAAATATTTTCTCCTCCTCACCAAACGCTTGGAGTCAAACTTGAGCGACATGATCGGACCCAATACTTGCGTCCGTACTCTTCAACGTGAACTTATGGACCAGGCTGTAAACAAGTAATAAAATAACGGGCCAGGCGAACTCCTGTGCTGATGTACCTACAAATTATCCCTCTAAAATTTACCCTGCATTCTGTTAAAATTTACGCCGTTGTCTAGAAAGTTGATCGTAAAACTGCAATTATATTGAATTGTAGTTGTCGTATATCAAGATAATACGTTTCCAAATTATGTACACAATATTTCAGAAAGCTGAAATAATTCGTAAAACTCGACTCGTTTGGACTGAAAACTTGAGAGTAAAATTTAAAACCCTGTTGCAAGTCTCGACTTTAATTTCATTCTATCTTTTACTCAACACTGTGAAAACACGTGGCAAATTTATTGCTTTTCCTGACATGTTTGTTGCTTGTCTTTTCTCAGTGAAAAGCACCAGTTAATCTCACGGTTAGTTAACCCTTCGCGGTGAAACAACCTAAATAAAACTGAATTATACTGTTTTTTACACGTAGCGGGACTGCAGTAAAGCACGGCAATAATTTGAAGCCATCTACAAAAATTAATTTCAACTATTTACAGTGTCTGAACTTGCATTTTCTCATTTTTACCCGAACACCATACCAATAAATCATTAAAATTGTTGTGCAAACACATAACATTTTTGTTTAAATTGAGCAGTAGGCACTAAGTGCTGTAATGTTTTCATATGTACAGTTTAATAGCTTAAAGACGCTCAAATGATGTGCAGTACGAACTAAAATGAGAAGTAACAAAGGAAATTACAGCTCTGTAAAGAATGTGCTGAATTATATGTCACGGCCGTCAATGGCGAAAATATGAGTCAAATTCAAGTGCCTGGTAACGGATGTTGCAAACTTATTAAATTATATGGACACTTTCATGTACTACAACGTTTATGATAATTAAATATCTATAAATAATATATTGTGAAATAGTCTACCTAATAAAATTGCGTAACCAGAGGACTTGCAAATAGAGACTAACTGATTTTTACTTCTGGAATAAGCTCATCGATGTATTTTGTCACTGTACCACACAAGCGTTCCTTTGAATTCTTACGAGACAAAAGAACACTCTTCTATTGTTCCAAATCTGTCCTTGAGTGTGGGAAAGAATTATTTTGTTGTTGTCGTGTGATGAACCTTGGAGGACGTTGTGAAATTCTGACAGTCATAAAATTATGTCCAGCTGAGTGTATCTTTTACTCAGACATCAAAAAGCATCTCCAGCATGTACCAAAAAACTTCAGTTTTTGGTTCAGAATGATAGAAATGCAAAAGGAATGAAATGAATCGCACTATTGCCCTTCAAATTTATATCGTAGGTGAGGCATATTAGCTTCGGGCTGTGAGATCTGTAGCCCCATAGGAAACTGGGAGCTGTAAAAGAAAGCATTTCGGTTGAAGAGGTTGCGAGATAAATCATTATACACGTTTCCAATGAGGAGGGAAACTACTGAAGTTTTCCTTTTGGTCACATTACATCACTTTTGTACAAAAGCTCCTAATTCAAGATACTGTTTATATTTGCGCTTAATTCTAGATATCTCAGTGCCACGTCCTAATGTGCAGATTCGAATTGAAACATATGAACTGAAAAATCTTTGGGATGTATATGTATCAGGTTGGTCCAAACGTTATGTCCGATTTTTAGAACGGTTTTTTAAAATTATGTTTGACGATTACGTACTCTCTATTTTGAGTGTTGTATATTTTAGCGAGTATTTTAAACAATTATCTTGTAGATTATTTCTGCTAAGTTGATATTTTCATAAATATTGGTATCCATCTTTGTCTCATCTAAAGATCACACAAGAAATGTTATACTGTTCGAGTTTTATGAAAGTGTTAATGCAAGTTCTTCAACAAAATCTATTCAGAATACGTATGGAGATGATAATATGGTGAATAGAAGAAGTTGCAAGAGATGGTTGTCTGGTTTTCAAAGTGATGATTTTCCCTTAACAGATGAGCCAAAGAAAGGTCGTCCATGATCACTTAATTCCAGTCATTTGAATGTTCTTGTGTCCGAGAATCCTATTGTTACCACTAAGGAAATTGCAAGACAGTTAGACGTGGCCCATACAACCTGCTTCTGATTTCCATTTGTTCCGAGGACTACAGAACCATTTTGATGGACTTAGTTTAACAAAAGAGAAGAAATTGAACAAGAGTGGAATTTGTGTTTTGATTAAAGAATCCACAGAATTTTCAAGTAAGGGATTTATAAGCTTGTTGAAAGGGGGAAAAAGATCATTAGAAACAATGAAGAGAATGTTAATGAATAAATATTTCCACTGTCATTAGCTCATGCATATTTACCCTTGATCTTTACATCGGGCCTTACTTTTGCACAAACCTGACATTTTTTTTTTGCACTTGTGATAAATAACTCTCCGATAGTAACCTCCATTTGAAAATTCACACAAGAATGTCTTACCGTTGTTATGTGGGATCAAAGCTAAGGCAGAATTCTTGAATTAATTTTCCTCTTAGCTAATATTGAAGTGTTTTTGATGAGAAATATTTTCCGAAGGGGGCACTGAGAAAAGGCCCCATCACTCTGCTACCTTACAAATTTTACGCTTTTTACAATTACATCTTGCATCTGTCACACTCACTGCTTTTTGCATAATAGCTTGTTATTTTTACCTGTCGTAAATGATCCTATCCCAGCTTGTTTGGAAGATATGAAAAGCTTATAAATCTCTGATTTGTATGATAATTTTCTCTACATCCCACAAGTTCATAATTTTTCATTGAAAAGTACAAGCTATGTTCCATAAATTGCAAGCAAAAAAAATAAATTTTTGTCATCTCAAGAAATAACTGATTCATTAATGCTATTTTCCACATATCGGGTCCACAGTACGAATACTAGATGTAGCTTTAGCACTCTGCTCGGGGTTCATAAAAGCTGCCGCATGGCACTTTTGTGTCCACAAACATTTGAATTCCGCCTTTGTTGTTTATTTTGTTGGTCTGGTCGTGCTGACCCTTGCCTGTCACACACGCATGTATGTTCTCTTGCACAGCTTACGCTGTAGATATTTAATGTTTTTCTTTCAGTACTTTGAAATCGTTGCGTAGATACCTCATAATTGACTTGTATCTTTTACGAAGCTCAAAAATCTGAATCACACTCTGCCTCCCGATGCTGGATGCTTCGCGCATTTTACGACAGCTTGTCTTTTTAATGCCTCTGGAAATAACTGCAGATTAAGTATGCTGCGCAGGTTATCCTAGATAGCCATAAGTTGAAAATACCTTGAGAAATTACCTTTTTCATGAATAGAGTGTGAGTGCAAAATTATCTTCAAAACTCAGGCGAAGGTTTTCAGTTCACTGACTTATTTCTGCCATAAATTTGTGCCAATGATCATGGAGTTTCTCTTGCAAAGATTACTGGCACACAACGATCTTTCGTTCAGAAGAGAATTGTTCTGAACAACTGTTCAGAATTGTTTCCGTTGGAAAGAACAACACTTTCATCAAGCGTTGCACCCGACAAATTCAGATATAACGATTTTACTTTTCTCACTTTTTCATTTTTTGCTATAAACATAAACACATTTACTTTTGTTGCGGTGGTTCAGATCACGTCTGAGCGGCGAAGAAGACGCGAGAACGCGCAGAAAAACTGCAGTAACTTCTCGGTACTTGCTCTGATACGCACACGAATAAAGTGAGCCTGTGTGAGCGTGTTTTGAGCAAATAAAGCCGATCTAATTTATTGGCACGCAAGTGCCAAAGTACGTGCTCAAGCTTGTGCGCAGAGATTCCTGAGAGTTTCTGGCGTACGGTGAGCGGTGTAATGTTATACTGGTTTCGCTCCGCGCGCTCTCCGTTATAGAAAGAAGCGCCTGCTAGTATCGGTGTCGTGGTGGTTGGCTGTGCATGCTGTGTCAACCTCTTCTTCTCGCAATGAACAACAAGATCTGTAAAAAATAACACAACGAAGGTCTTTTAGTGCGCGTGCAAGGCCAGTTAGGGCAGGACACTGTGAATACTTAAGACCTCTTTATCGGTTCCCTTCAGGGTGCAGTGCTCCAATTTGGCCATGGAATATCTTAGTGGGGTTGTCAAGTAAATCAAAAGAGATTTGAGTGTGTTTTTAACATCATGTAAGTAATGCAATGACATTTAACGATTTTTTATTTCATTACATATAATCAAATTCAAATTGAATTAAAAAGGTACAGTTTACGATTGTACAGCAAAACAATAAATTTTCACCATCCAGTTTTCATTTGCGGTTGCATGAGATGCGAGGCTTGTTTGCATTGGGGGCCGCAGTACGGACAGTTCTCGCTGATCCATCACTTGCTCTCGCCACGGCGCTTTTTACGGGCGTCCTGATCGCAGCAGAGAGCACTACAGGGCTTCTTCATCAGCCCTTTTGAGAGCACGGATCAAGTTATCTGCCTCGAGATAATCCAAACTGAAGAACGTGAGCGAACGCTCCCTCGATTTCTCGCAAAAAAGAGCTGCCAGAAGGAAGCAGATGAAATTGATTCGTTGATTGAACTCAAGTTGATCGTCCTTGGTAAAGATTTTAAAGTCGAACGAGAAGTTATTTGGACGTTATTCCAGGTTTGAACATATTATTCCATTTCAGAGATGCAATTTCAGTGGAGGCTTGTCATTCACATAACTCTGTTCGCCAAATGGCTAGTTAAATCAGCTCGTATTTTCGTATGCGAATAAATATCATTACACTCACACGATTTTGATTATTAATCAATTTGAAGCCTTCTTTCCATTAGACAGTATAAATTTTCTCGGGAACATTTGCATACTGCGAGTAAGTCCCATTTTATTCTCTTTCAAATCGCACACATGCAGTTAGCGATGTGTTTATTTGTACAGCCTTTAATATTCAATACTCAAGTCATATCTTTGAATTTCACGCTTATGTATTCCATAATTTTTAAACGTTGTGAAGTGGGTGGAAAATAATTTGAAACTCAGTTTTCAGGGTGACAGACTAAATTTTAAATATTTGACAGGAACATCAATTAAAAAAAAGTCAACAAAGATATTGGGAAAGTTGGAGAAGGGAACCTAGAAACTATTAGAATGAACAACATAGACTTTCATCTTGATCGCACCCAACAAACGATTTTGATACTTATCTTTCAAATTCAAACACATCTGCGAGTCTGAATTGTTTCATGTTCATCGGTTATTTTCTGCTGTTCTTCAGGTTTCTCGTTGGCCGTCGATGTATTCGGACATTCAATTCTCAGGATCGTGATATTGCCATTAGACTTTATTGCTCCTACAATTGCAATTAATTTATCAGTCACACTTGAACTAAAACAGCCCTAAAGCATCATGTCATACCACCTCCATGATGAACCATTAGCACTTCGTTTTTGAGGAAAGCCTCACCTTTCTTACGTTATCTTATTTGCTTCAAATTTTTCATGCAACTCAATATCATCACTTCAAGGAAATCGTTCCATGAAGCAAATTTCTTCGTCTAAGGAAGATTTAGCGAGATTTAAGCGTGCTGAAACATAACGTAGCTTGTGATGAGGCTTCCGTTGTATTCGGAGTCCATGTAAGCCATTCCTATTTCAATAGCCTCGAGTTGTACGAGCACTTAAACTGATACCCTGCGTTTCCAATTTATGTGAGATGTCTTTCAACACAAATCTTGAATTCATCTTAACCTCGCAACATTGTTAGTACGCAGCGCTAGTGATTTGTCGACAGTTTTCTGCGCCCCACGAAGAAAAGTCTCTGTCGTACCAAACCCTCTACTTCTTGATGACATACGTTAATGTAAAGCTTATAAAGTAGATCTAGGTACAGCGAAACTTTCTGATATTGTTCTGATATTTTCGTCAGATTTGTCAGAGTCATTAATCTCTCGTCTCGATCAACACTGAGCTTTTTTATATCAACCAGCTTGCCGCCAAAGTAAGAATGACAATTTTGCTCATGGTGCTACTGCAAAGTTTAAACATATTCGAGTGAATATTTTACTTAACTTAGCACATGAATGCAAACATCTATAAAGTTACTACAGCTACATACATCTACATCTCTGTCACTACATACATATATGTGAATGAAGAAATTTTTTTTAAGTAGTACTCTTTTAAATCATTCATTTTTTAACAAGGTTCCCATCAAATTTATTATATTATAATAGTTGCTCTTTGAAAACTGATTGTAAATTATTTTCCATTAAATCATTAACATGTAGTAAAGAATTCAGACTCATTGGATCATAAATCCTAAGAAGAGCCAAAAATTGTCGATGAAAGGTCGGTGAATGGATACTTGCGTTGTTGACTGCATAAGATATGCTCGAAGTGCGGCCTTTTGGGCAGTGGTCAGCACGCTGGAGCCCAGCTGAGCAGGAGGCAGACAATGCATGTGTCGGCGTACGAGCGGGTGTGTCGATGACTATGTAGGTCACCAATGGTGAGGTCCTGGAAGGGCATTTCTTTGAAAAAACTGTGCTTTACAAGGTTTCCCTTTTGAGTTAAAGGAAAAATCTTAGAGTAAAACTACTCTCATTATCAAATTTTCGTAACATGCGCTTGCTCGTTTGCTCGTTCTTCAAGCGTTGGACACGCAGTGTGTCATCATAATTTCCGGTTGTCACCTCAAACTTTTACGCTCCCTAGCCTCGATAATCATAATCATTTTTATACCCCACTCACAGTAGACTCAACTTAGCAGTGCCTTCAGTTCATATGTGAATCTGGAGTATTGTATATTTTGAAAATATGAAGTGCTTATGAGAGAGCACGTGGCACAATAATTTATCGAAATTTGAGATGTGCGAAGGAAGCTCTCGCTGGTTGATTTTGAATATTTTTCAGGATAATTTCAAAGCTCTCTCGTAACATCTCTCGTGTAGCTGTAAAAGATTGTTTAGCGCTCAAATTACTTTGAAAACAAACTCCGGATTTATGATAGGAGACTGAGATTATAATTAAGCCGTGTGTGAAGATGCCTGACTACTTGCGCTTCAAGACCCGAGAGCTGACAGGGAAGCACAGCCTGAAAAAAGGGGACGTGATTCTAACTTCAACGCCTTTTGCTTACGTGATAGCGTCTGCTCGCCGGGGCCAGTACTGCGAGAACTGCTTTGTTAACTTCGGGTGAGTGTGGCGGCATCGTCACCTTGTGGTGAGTGTGGCGGCATCGTCACCATCAGGTAGGTGAGACAGGTGTCAATAAGGGTGCACAGCACAGGACGCCCAGATGATATTGTTAACAAATGTTGAGGGGTACGCCGAGAGGTACGCCGACGATGTGACCTTGAACATCAGATCTCACGCGGAGCTTTATCGGTCTTCCGAGTATTTTTTTTTTTTTTCACACATCGCAGCCTTATGAAGGCAGGAACTTTCTCCCCTACATTTAACAGTTCAAATGAAAAACGATATTGAGAGAAATTTGACATCAAAACGTTAGGAAGTTACTTTTACTTCTTTATCGAAAACAAAGACGACGAAAAGTTGTATGAAAATGTGTCAAGTTATGTTCTGCTACCGTAGCTTGTAAATGAAAAGCTACGCTAGCTGTGAACATAACTTGTAAATGGAGCTAGTGAAGAACCACAAGTGTGCCTCGTCAGACAGCGGTAGAAAGTATCATTAGAATCAGCTGATCAGTTTTAAACCATTTTAAATGTAAGGCTCGTGACGTTCGCCAAGCCTCCCTAAGCAGCAGTGTGACTACGCACATCACTTAGTCGTGGAAAAACAATTACACTTGTATTCAGCATGTTCCCCAAGCTGTTACGATTATAAGCCTTCAAAACTTCTACGGCAGAGTAGTACAATTTTTGTCTTCTCTATTAAACTTTAAAATCCTAAGTCCTGAATAGTTAACATTAACCTTTATTTCTTCAATGATTTCAATCATAGAATTTTTGCCTATTTCCATCTGTAAAGTGAAAATGGGAGTAATATTGATCTTTTCTATATTTCATATTTCAGTGGTTCAGTATTACGTATTGACAAAGGTTAATATAACATGCTTTCGTTTACTGATCTTGCATTAGTATTTCAGCTAGTCTAATCGATAAAAGCGGGAATGAATTCTCCAATGGATTTGGAATCTTCGTTGGAGCAGCAGTTTCTCTCAACATTAGCGCCAGCACTCGCACTACTGGAGCCTTCCTTTTGAGTGGGACATTCCAACACCCCCCATTCCTGTACATTTAGGCGAACTCATTTTATTAGTAATAACACCATTTTACTTCGTATATTATGATTTGAAACAAAAGAAACTCATTTTCTTCGCTTTCATCTATATTGCAAAATCATCAATCAATTCCGCACATTTAAACTGAATCTCGTACAAACTGGCTCGGAGGTATAGCATTCGTAAGTAAGTATTCAGTGTACCTTTTGGCCAAAACTAAAACTAAGAATTGATGTACGGCCGTTTTCAAGTAACGTTGCCTGAAACTCATGACTTCATTTTCACAATAATTTCAGTGGGTTTTCGCACAGTAGATTAGATTTTCGGTCGAAAGGCTTCACTAGAACGTTGAAGATACGAGATCGTTGTCTTCGCCCGCTCAGAAATTGCAAGGAAAACAGGGAACTGTTTAGGTCTGGGAACAGAAGCAAGCTTCATATAATCTCTTTAATCTGACGCGCCTGCAAATTATTGGGCGTTATTAGAAGTTTGGTATCTCCCCCAAGATCAGGGTAATCTTGGAGACCTCATTACCCAGAGTTGACGGCGGTCGTCAGATCGTGGAGAGCTCCGTACGTTGCAGCATCTAACGGGTCTCCACGTGGCCCGTTCTCAAGGGGTCTGTGAGCACACATATGTGTTTTGACCGTCACATCACACATTCACGCTAAATGCAGACCGGTGCGTGCTCAAATGTGAGTAAAGTAAACATACGTCCCGACTGCAAAGCTCACTCTAAAGCAGCGCTTCGTTTGTTCGGCCCTGGTGTGCTGAGCTCCGTTCTTAATCTTAGTCCAGGTGACCACTCGCATTGTCGTCTGCGAAATTTACTATTATGTCGCTCATTACTGCAATCCCAAGCCCAAACTCACTTGAATTTAAACATAAACTTTAAAAAAAACTACTGTAAAACGAACAATCCAACGATCTTCATGATATTCTTCTACGAGAATATTTTTTCACACTGCGTCGGTCGATTTTCATTTCGAAACAACTGTAAGATTTCACGCTCTTTATTTGCGTGTATTTCAAAATTCGTAACTTCTAAGCTGCTCCTTAACCCAAATGTGTATTATTTAAGCTTCATAGTATTAGAGAGTAATATTTACGATACGTTGCCATTGTCCCTACATGCCGTGAGAATTTCAAGTTATTCTTCAGCAAGGCAGTGAATTGGATTATTCCACTAATGGGGTACGCCGAGAGGTTACGTTTCTATCTAAAATGCGAGAAGAAAGTTCTGCATTGATTAGTTTGTTTATCTTTGCCTTGAGTTCTGGGCAAATCACGAACCATCTCCTCTGCGTTAAGCATCTGACTCCAGCTAAGCACTATGTTGATTCTTGAACTTCAAACAGGCTTAGTGTGACCCTGCTCGTGAAGATAGGAATGTGAATTTGATCGAGGAGAGTCTTAATGTTTCATTGAGAGAAAGTTTCGTAACGATGTTTCAAGAATAATCTTTACGACGAACATTTATTAAAGCAATTTAACCAAAGCAATAGTGACTGCCTAGTTTTAGCGTCTGACATAATTTACCGTGAAATGTTCTGATGGAAAACTGTGGTTATTCGTAGCTCTGTTGAAATCTTTCTAATCGAAGCGGACGTGATGATTCAGATTCAATCGTCAGTTCAAATGAATAAATGTTCTCTATTTTCTGAAGAATAAATCATTTCCCGGAGCATTTCTGGTCAGCTAGCGACACATGCGCCATCAAATGACGTCAGCTGTTGTCTCTGGAATGCCTGCACCAATTGGACGGCGCAAGTAAAGCGGCGGGCGCCAGAATAAAAACTCGAGTTTGTAAAAGGCAACGACGACGCTGCGATTTGATCAGCGAGTAAACTGAGAATTAAAAGAGTTCTTTTTAGGGACTACAGATGCAATTTGCAGGTTTTTCCGTGCCGGGGTAACTTAATTTTCCGCCAGGCAAGAAACTCGAGCACCGCACGTATCGAATATGAGAGGCACTTGACTGACGCAGCCAGCGGCGATAGTGACAGCCACCTCGAGAACGTCAGCGTCAGAATACAAGCATTTTATGTAATGGAAAATATTCGTTGCAATATTATCCTACGTAAAGTAATTTAGATATGAACACGATGTCCGCAAAATTTAATCAAAATTGAAGACTATAACGAAATCTCAGAGCAAAATTTCTTCGATTTTAAGCTTGATGGAAAGTTGAAGAGATGAAACGCCACCTTTCTTGAAAGAATTGTCGTAATGTATAATCTGTTCATTAAAGCATGGTATTTTCAATTTTCTATACGTTAACACACTTATTTCACAAATTTTTTCGCCTTAAATGCAAAAGAACCATGATACCTAACGCAGATGATGCTAGAACCCAAAAAATAATGCATCTTTGCTCGCTACTTGCAGAGACAAGTCCCTGTTCCCGTGCAAGAAATGCGGCTTCAACTTTTACTGCAGCGACGCCTGCGTCCAGGAGAGCTGGGACAGCGTACACAAGCGCGAGTGTTCCAAGCTCAAGAACTACAGGTGCGGCAAGGGAGATCTCATCCCTAACTTCGCCAGGCTCCTTGCTCGGATCATCTTCAGGTTGCAAGTGAGTTGTTGCTCTCTGGGCTCTTTGTGTCTGAGAATGGTCGCGCTCTGGGCTCTTTGTGTCTGTGAATAGTTGTTCTCTGGGGTCTTTGTGTCTATGAATAGTTGTTCTCTGGAGTCTTTGTGTCTGTGAATAGTTGCTCTCTGGGCTCTTTGTGTCTGTGAATAGTTACTCTCAGTTTTTCGTGTCTGGGGATAGTTGCTCTGTGGGCCCTTTGTGTTTACGAGTCGTCGCTATCTGTTTCTTGTGTGTGTTTGGAAATAGCTGCTCCCTGGATTGTTTGAGTGCATGTGATTCGTTGCTCTGTGGGTTCTTTGTGTTTGTGGGGCGCTGCTCTCTATTTGCTCTGAGCTCATGAGTCGTAGCCCTTTGTATTTTTTTATTTGTGTGAGTCCATTCTCTTCGAGCGTTTGTGTTTTCCAGTCGTCGCTCTCTGGGTTGTCTGTGTGTGTGAGTCGTCACTCTCTGGGTTGTTTGTGCGTGTGTTTGTGAGTCGTTGCTCTCTGGGTTGTTTGCGCTTGTGATGCATTTGAACTCAAAAATTGCTTTGCATAACGCGACTGCTCTTATTTCACTTGATTTTATAGGATGAGTAATGAGCCACGATAACAAAAAATTAAAAGATGTAATGAGAATAAATATTGTTATCTTGTTGTAAAAAAAATTAATATGTTAGGAACGTCGATGGTTGTGTAGCAGCAAATAACAAAGAATGTTCTGTTCTCAATTGCTCAGTAAATTAGTTTGAAAAATGAAGAGGAAAATGAAATTTAGAGGAAGATTCTTTCTCAATTGAAAGAATGAGTATAACATCCATTTCCAGTTCCAATAATTGGGAGAGTCTGATAAAATACAGAATATGATGATGCCATAACACTGAAAACTTTCGAGAGACTTATATGTATGAAGTTTGTACGATTTCTCAATCATCATTTAAAAAATTAGCAGTAGATCAATCCAAAATCTAAAAAATTAGTGAAAACCATTTTATATTCAACACACAATCACCTTAAACGTTATCAATCGATTGGAAATATTTAAATGTTCATTTGTTGAAAAGTAAAAAAATAATATAGAGAAATCAGAATATATGAAGAAGTCAGTAAAATTAACAGCAGTCGCTGCTCATAAACTACATCACCGACACTGGTCATAATAAACTGAAAACGTTTAGTATCATAAAGTTCAATTTTTTTCGCACAAATTGATATTGATTATAACTTGGTACACCCAGCACTCTTTAACACGTTAAATGCGACGGATTTAACAGAAACTTATGATTTAATTTTCAATGAAGCTAAGCCTTGGAATGAACAATAACTGAATTCACGAGAGTCATCATTTAGCTTTGGTAAAATGTAAATATGAATTCTGTTTATGACAACTGGAAGGTCACATGCATTATGGAAATCCCCTCCGTGAACACCGGTGGGTCACCTAGCAACAGACTTGTTAATCCGAGGGACCTTAGGTACGGTCAATTGTATAAGGAATAAAAATTGAATTCTACGAACCAACTTAGGAAAACCTTCAAAACAAAAATTATTCAGTGTTATCCGCATAAAAATCATTTTCTCTTCAAATTAACTTATCTTGTAACGTAATGAGTACGCTTTTCCATAATATAATGATGAATGACAGCGCATATTCAAGGTACACATTTGTACGTCTGTGTCGCGTAGCAAGTTCCGTGGTTAACTTCCTTCAAAGGAAAGAATGCAGTAACCGTGCAATAATTTTAACTGACGACTTCCCGCATCAAAGTAACCGCTTTCAACACAAAGCCTAGATGTTCAACACGATACTGAAGGCTTTTTCGCTACCAATTACACCGTTAAAGTGTCGGCATCATTCGCCTTTTAGTTCCCATTTATATCACCAAATGTCGTATGTTGATACCGTTTGCGATTATACCACTAAAGCACCTACACCAAGGATCATTTAGCTATCATTTAGCTTTCACACTGAAGGCCGTTACGCTATTAATTACACCACCAAAAGCTGTCAAGCCACTCATTTCAACATTAAAACGTCAACACCAAAAACACTTCGCGAAAAATTAATTCGAGTCAGTGGAAGCACAACCATTCTGTCAGAGCATGAAATTCTTACCTGTACAAAAGTTTGATAAGAATGTTCAGCTGACTCACTGGTTGACACGAGAAGAAAGCTGATGCAAAGAATTTTTGATGAAAAGCTTCGTTGATGAATAACATAAAATTAGGAATATCTTTTCTGCTTAACCATTTTGTAATTAAAGTGAAGAAGAACAATTTTGAAAGCATTTAATTTGAAAGTTTTAATCGTTATCTCATTCTCACCAAAATCAAACAGTAGCAGAGAGGAATAAAATATTTGCAAAAATTTACCTTGAAAGTTAAAGCAAGGTAGCTGAAGACAGGTGAAGAAAGCACAAAGAAAACAGAACCCAACGTTACCAGAACAATTTTCAAAGAGGACAAAAGTAATCAACGTCTCCTATTTTTAGAGGGTGAACCTTCTGCATTTCGTTGAGCGATAGCTTAGGCTTGTGGATGTACAGTGAATCAAGGAAGCGCGAGTCGAAGTTTGTGCGGCCACTCTATTATTTCTTAAAATTGTCAAAGTTAATTCATTGGTCACACGAGCCATTACTGCAATGCTGTTTAATGATAGAATGCTGGGAAGAAACGAGAACCCGATCAGTTCTGTGGCTCCAATCAGCATGTTCAGCGCTCCTCACATAAAACGTTTTGTGAGTGGAGCCCGTGTACTGCGATGCAGAATGCGCACAACTGAAGCTATACACGAGGGACGATCGCATGCTCATTGGTAGCACACCTTTGAAGCAAAAAAAGAACCAATTAAGCATTTGTTGATCAAAATAATACGGAATGAAACATGAGACGAAAAATCTGTTAATATCTTGAAAAGGTATTTTTTGAGCATTTCTGACTGTTGTCCAAAAAAACAGCAAGACACAATACTTACACTGATTGATAATTTGATGTCCATGCGAACAAGCAGTTGCATCTCCATTTGTGGTGAAAAACTGAAGAATTATCCAACATTACAAATGAATTTTCAACGAATTCTTTTGATCCTGGCAACAGACTACTCTCCTCATATTTCATTTATTATTATTTTGGTGAGCAAATGCACATTTGGCAACCTTTTTCAGCATTAAAGATTTGCTTCCGATGAGCATGCGATCGTCTCTCGTTTATACCCTCAGTTGTGCACATTGCGCATAGCAGTAGGAGGGCTCTACGTACATAGCGCTTTATGTCAGGGTTTCTGAGCATGCTGGCCGGAGTCATAGAACTGGTGTCTCCCTTCTCCTCCTCTCATTCTAGCCCTAGACAGCATTGCAGTAATGACTCGTGTGGACTAAGAATTAACACTTAATCTTAAGATTTTAGAAAGGTGCCCTACAAAATTCAATTTGCGCTAATCATAAACCTAAACCATCGCTCAACGAAATACATAGTGCTTAGCCTCTGAAAATTATTAACCAGTAATTTACTTTTGGCCTCCGTTTATGAATTATTTTCTACCCGTGAGTTGGGTTTTCTTTGATCTTCATTCACCTAATCTCTTTTAACTCGCCTGATTTTTTCGATCAATTTTGGTGAATATTTTTCCTCTGCTGCTTTTAGACTTCGTAGAAAATTATATTTGCGTCGAAACGTTCAAATTAAGGTCTTTAAGATTTTTTTCATACATTATCTTTATGAATCTAATGCAATGAATTTATCGCATCTAATTTCAGAAGTTTTGGATGAATAGCAATAATTTTTTGCAATGTGAATAAAAGAATATTGTCCTATTTGAAGGCCACAACCCATCATTTAAAGCCGCTCTTACAATTGTGAGAAATTTTAAGTGCAACTTATTGGTACGCACAAACTGTTTACGCTTAAATCATTTTACTTTTCAGTATTCTAGTGTAAGACAGAGTTTGCGTTTAAGTTTGCCGTTCATTTCAAATCGAAAAGTGCAATTATTTGCACGGGAGATTTGCTGAACCCCAAATCGCTGATAGTGAAAAACAACTTTAAAATGCTGTAAGTCAGTGTCACCGCCCTAACTTTCCCACTGAAATTGCTTCGTAAGTACAACATTCCAAGAGAAAAATTAGCTACTCACTGGAGATGACGGACGCTGAAATCTGACGCATGACTCGACGGCTGCATTTTGAAGTTGAACAATTTGATGTTGTACGCGTTTGCCACCGAGCGACATTGCACTTGATCCGCCTCCCATAATAAAACGATCTTAAACGCACAACTCAATAATCATTAACTCGTTAAGTCGAATTACATTCTTATGATTTTCATAACACAAGGAGAATAACTGAAATTGAGCATTTTCTTCCGACGTAGAAAAATGAGTAAGATCACCCGGCAAGATTTCACAAAGGAAAAGCACACACTTTCAACAAAATATGTGTTTACATGCAAAAGCATTTGTTAATATTTTTTGAAAAAATTCTCGTGCTGTTTGTGTTGATTCGATAACATTTTTTAATACTGTTTCAGTGCTTCATTTTGTACGTAATGGACTACTATTCTCATTACTTAGATAGCAGTCCTTGTGTTACTAATATTATTTG